>CM062809.1:730317808-730525491 GCA_031772625.1 Pinus tabuliformis | reverse complement strand
GAAATTCAAGCTACCTTCAAAGGCATACCCATAATATCAGCCCATTGAAGGTTATTCTCTTGATCCTGAAAAAATCCTGCTACACTGAAGCTATATGTTCGAACCTCCTGAGAAATAAATTTGAAATTATTTTTCTAATGTGAATCCTACTTTGATACCATGTAGAAAATATGGTGATATAATTAAAAATTCTCAATAAATTTTAATCTAAATCAAGAGTCACAATTCTACTCTACTGGTCTACAAAATTAAATTCACAATTTAGGGAAACAATCTCATACATGCAACAAGAAATAACACAAATGAACAATATATTTTTTGTAGGGGAACACAACTAGGAAAAAACCCTACTGCCTCTTTGCATTAATTAGATGAATAGAGATGTATTACAATTGATTTCCTGCATTGAGCACAATCTGCAAATGATTAACCTATCTCTCTACTCAATGACAGGGTATGACCTAGAATTAGTTAATTCTTGCCGCTCCTTGAGTCCCTATTTCAATTTATGCCTCTGCTTGAGCCCTATTTCAATTTATTCCTCTACTTGAGGACCTATTCCCTTGTGAACATCCTAGAGAATTAGGCCATAGTTTTTAGGATATTTCCTCTAATTGATTGTGTAATTTCCAAGGCTTGATTATTTAACTACATGGAACACTTGGTACACTCAAACTAGTTTACAACTTCTTATTACACTGCCTTAGAATCTCCACCACAACTAGTGATGAAGCTTGGTATTGCAACAAGAATGTTGCAACTTCCAAGGCTACTGACCTTAATTATCAACTCGAGGTTCGTATAAACTTAGGAGGTATCGGCACTATATGTGTAGCATAAAATGTGTCCTTCCTTTTCTGTCATGATGTAATGGAGTGCATATACTAAAATCAAAACCTAAACTAATTGCAGAAAATGAAATGCTCAAAATGGAAACCTTAACCTATTGCAAGATATAAAGTACAGGGGAAGAAACATATTCTAATTGCATAAAGATCATGAAATAAATGTAAAAGAAACCTAACTTACCGTTATTCTCATGTGATGATTTAAACTAATTGAGCATGAAATCTAGTCTAGAGAGTACTAACTGTTGTGTGCATGTGCAAATATAAAACATTTTTTTTATCCTTTTCCTTTATAAATGCAAATGCTAATCTTTCCTTGTTCTTTGGCAGGGGATACATGTATTGAGGAAGGGGGATACAATGGTTATGATGGCATGGAGGTCAAGTAGAGACCTAATCCTAGTTTCAATGATGATTTTTCTCAATTGGGCTCAAAATAGGCTGTTATAGGTGTTCCTATAGGATGTCTACAGGATGTACTGGTTCTCCTGAAGGATCCCCTAGTTTATTACAAGAACATGCCGAAAGCTTAGGAAGTTGTATAGAAGGTGAAATGAACCTTGGGAAAGGTGTATAATTGAAGAATAAGGCATGGGGTGGTGGAAACTACCCAGAACTCAAGAAAGGGCTTCAAGATGGGTGGATTTGCTCAATGGAAATGAACATTTTTGCTTATAAAACAAGAATTCGGATTGAGATTTTAGTGGATTTTGGCAACATGGGTGGATGAGGCTTGGATGAGGAGAATGAGATGAGGTATCCATACAATGTAGAATCTCCTGCAACAACGCAAATTATTTTCTACATATATCTGCGAACTCATCTATACATGGGAAATATTTATTAAACAACGAAAAATTATTAGTCTAAAATCGAGAAATTCAAGAACTAGTGAGCTAGTTAATCTATCAAATTCCTAACCTAATCAAGTGCAAATGAAATGGGGTATATTTTTCTATTAAGTATAATTTTTCTATGATCTAATGTTAGTGAAATCAGCTTGATTGAAGCTTGTTAGCATGCTCTAAAAAATAGCTGAAATTTATTGTTCTTCACTACAAAGGAGATCCCAAAATCTAGATTTGGGAATAATAAGACCAATCCAAGTAGCTCAATGATTACTATGACCTATAAAAGGTTTTCCAATGATGAGATGATGCTTGTGGTCCTACAAAAGAACTTACATCAACATTTAGCCAAATCCTCCAACATGTAACCATTAATACTAAATGAAGAAATATAAAGAAACAAGAACAAGAGATGCATGCGAATAAGAAGTGAAAATAATAAAAAAAATGATACAAAAGGAATATGAGGCTCCTAGGATGGCCAAGCCCAAGGAAAATTGGAGTCCTATGGAGGAGAAAAATACTTAGAAGTTGAACATGACACCAATCTTCATTATTTTCATCAATACAATTACATCCCTACAAGAAATGACAGTGCAACTGCAAAAATACGGGTTCTCTCCACAATAAGGCTAATAAAAATCTATCCCTAGAGGAAAATTTGACTTGGTACTTATACAAAATGATTAGGAATCAGTCCCCATGAAAAGAGGAGACTTTCCCCACCAAAATTCCTTGATTAGTGAATCGGTTCACAGTACTAGGAATCTACATTAAATGGCAGGAAACACATTCCTAGATTTTCTCAATCATTGGAGTTCCACAATTTATGCCATAATTCCATAATATTTTATTGATTTATTTTTTAATATTGATCCTCCTGTAGTAGGGAGTAAGTCCCTAAATTATCTCCTCCTCTAAATCTTCATAATGCATAATGTTCTCATAATATTCCACAAAAATAAATAATATTAGACACAAATATGAAATTATTCATAAACATTCATAATGAATATATTAAAGTTAAAAATACATTATCTAATGCAAAAAGAGAGGTTTAATGTGCTGAAGGATAGTCAGATGGGACTTAATTTATGTTTAATTCAGAGGCATGGGCCTTAATTTATGTCTAATTTAGAGGCCCATCATACCCCCGTGCTGAAAGTGTTGCTCATCCTCTGAGAAACTTAGTGACCTGATTGTGCCTCATTCATGGCCCTGGTGACCTCTCTCTTGTGCATTAAGAATATTGGTTGTAAGTTCTGCAAGGACAAGCCCAAAACATATTTGTGCAAATAAAAATCATTGTTTCGTGAGACCATTGGCTTGTCTTCTTCTTTTGTTTTATGGCCTAGATGATTGCCTAATGGCCTTGGAGTTTTCTGTTTTGATTAGGTCTCTCTTAGGCATTGCCTTTTATGGTTTTTAGCACAATTTGTTCCTTTCTTCCTTCTTGTAACAACATTTTGGCTTCCTATAGTAGTCATTCCTTCTTTCTTCAAAGTCTTCTAACTGTATGGGTGTGATGAGAAATGATGTAGGTTTGTGAAAATGGAGAGGATGCTTTGTTTATTTTTTCAATAAATTTTCAGGGTGAGACAGAGTGTAGGGTTTGTTCTTGAAATTATGAAATGGGATGGATGAATGATGGATAGATAGTGAATATGAAGTGGATGGAGGGCTTGGAGTGCTGTGGTGACTTGGCCTTTGCAAAAATTTATTCTTTTAACCGTTGTCCTCATTCCTTGAAATCATCACTCTTCATAATTTGACTTTTCAAAATTGCATGAGTGAAGGAGTGAGCTGAAATTAACTAGTTGACGATGGCCAAGACTATTGGCCCATCCTTATCTTATAAAACCTCATATCTCATGCATTGACAACAATTTTATAGCTATAATATGCTTAAGAGAAGAGGTCAAGAATATTGCATACCTGTACCTACCTAATAATTGCTGGAGAGACATGCATGCTGATGCTGAGTTGATGTTGTTGTGTTGCTCATGACTCAGGTACATCTTCTTGATTGGCTTTTTCTTTTTAATTGATCTTATTTTTCTGATGGGTTCTCTTCTTATTGATGTGCAGGTGCTGACTTCCTCTGTTGCTGCTAAGCTCTGGAGGAGTATCATTGTGTATGTAGTTATGCTTCTCCTCTTTTAATCATGGTGTTGAGGGTTAGGCTTGGAGCCTGCTATTACTTCAAAATAGGCTATTACAGCGTTTCCTATAGTACTACTACAGGAAGTCCTGTAGCTGCCCTTTTTTTGAATTTTTCTATCCTTTCTTTGTTGGAGGGTGAATAGGTATTGGAATGAGTGGAACGTGTGGCCATAGAGTGACATGGTCATGATGGGTGTTGGCTAAGATGTGGTGAAGAAATGTCCTTATTTTCTATCCCAAAACAGGCATGCATCATAATTTTTCCATCAAACTGCCTTCCTTATAAATTTTCAGGATTTCTTGTAGTACTATAGGAAACTCCTGTAATAATTACAAGAAATCCTGTAGAATGCACAGACTTGCCTGAAATTGGAAATTTTATGTTGCTAGAGATGAGTATAGATGATGGAACATGGGTACTATGGATGAGATGAAATGGATGAAGAAAAACATGGGGTTTTGTATGGCTTGCTGCCCTCTGATCTATGTGTTTATTATCTTCTTGCAAACCTACAAAAACCAGAACTATTATGAGTGGGCAGGTTTGAGGTCCCTGCCATTATTTTTGTCCTTTTTTCTCTTTTTTTTGAAAGAAAATGATGTTACCTCAAAGGAGGTTTTCATCCTAGTTTCTTGCCCTAGGCACCTCAAAAGAGGTTTTCACCCAAAGGTTTTTCTTCTTTTTGTCATGTAAGGCAAAGTGGAATTTGAAGATGGATTTTGGTTAGATGGAGTGGATGAGTGATGAAAGTGGCATTTGGGGGACCTATATGAACCTTACCTAAAGAATACATGACATTTTGACCCATTTCTCCATCATATTGCCTCTTGTAGCTTCTTCTCGGCCTTCTTGTGGAGATCCTGTAGTAATTGAGGACAACCTCTTGTAGCAGACTTGTTCTATCCATATCTCCCAAATGGTAGAAAGGATTGACCTAAAGTTTTTTTAACATGTTGCCATCATAATTGTGCACCTCCTCATAAAGACATCTTTGTCAATGGATGTAGGAATCTCAATAATAGCTAAAAATGTCTGAAGGTGATGGAGGCCTATTTCTTGGAAACCGTGCACTGCAATTTACTGAAATTTCTTGGGCATGTTACCATATTCCATATGCATCTCCCCATGAAACAAATTCTTAAATGGATGTACGGATATCGAGAAAATTGAAAAAAGGTTGTAGGTAGTGGAGGCTGATTTCTCAAAAACTGTGCACTAGAATTTTCTAAAATTTCTTGAGCATGTTACCATCATCCATATGCATCTCCACTTGAAACAACTTGGAAAATGGATGCATGGTTTGCATGATACAGAAACAATAATTTTCTGCTCTATGTATTTCTGTTTCGTGTAGTAAAACAGAGCATTCCTGTAGTTTTTTAGGACAAGGAAAATAAGTGGTACAAGCTTGGAAATGATGAGTTGATAGTGGAAATAGATGAGGGTGATGAACATGCATGGCCTTGGTCATGTTGGAACATTTGAGCAAAGGAGGAGAAAGTCAAAATTTGACTTCTTTTGACTAGGTTTGACCTATTTTTTCTTTTGTTGGTGCCAACTTGTTTTTGTTGCTTGCAGATCTTGGAGGGAACCTACATTCATCAAAGAGATACATGGAGCACATATTTTTTATTTTTTTTATCCTTTTTTCTTCTAGGCCTACTAGCTGCCTCAATGAGGTTTTCAACTAGCAGGTCTACCTAGGTGCCTCAAAGGAGGTTTTCACCTAGGATCTTTTCTTTCTCTTTCTTTTTTCTCTTTTTCACAACCCATTGACTGCCTCATGGAGGTTTTCAATCAATGAGCCAATCTCAAGTGCCTCAAAGGAGGTTTTCATCTGAGATTTTACTTTTTCTCTTATTTTTTAAATTTTTACATTTTTTCTACCCTACTCTACTTGAAAAACAAAATTACTTTCAAGTATAAGAATACTTCCAATGGAGCCATGTGCACATCAAGATGACAGACAAACTGATGTGTAGGCTTGCAATATATGATTTGACATGTACCTGGATTTCAGAGACCAAATGATTTGACTTTGAAATGATCAAGCATTGTTGAAGAAGAGATTGATACCCCATCTTGTTGATTTTCTGGAACCAAACCTCAATAAAACTTTGATGTCCTTGGTTTTCTTTCTTATTTGGATCATTCTTCATGTCTTTTTCTACCATGACCTTCAAATCTTCCTCTTTTTGTTGATTGTTCTCTTAAATACATTGAGGATTTGATGGTAACCATGAGGGATATTTCTCAATCTCTGTTTTTGATGTCTGCTCTTCATCAAGTGAAACCTATGATTCTTTGATCTTCTCTTTTGAATCTTCCTTTTCTACATGTTGTCCTTCAATGGCATCAAGAGAATCTCTTTTTTTGAATATTCTTCCTAAGCTGAGATGAATAACATTGAGATCGAAAGGAGATATTTGGAAGTCTTGTACCTCATCATTGTAAGTGGGTTGTGTAGGTTTTAACCCTGTACAGAATGTGGATTAACTTAATATATTTAAAAGAGAGATGTACTAAAATAAATAAATGATATATTTTAGGTTTTCAAATAGTAATGTTTGTTTATCTTCCCTTTTAATCTCTTATGGTTTAATTGAATTACATTTTTAAATGGGTTCTCTAACAATGCTTCTTCATTCTCACTTTAAATATTTTATTCATGGATTTATTTATATTTATGTTTCTATTTTTTTTCTTTTAAATTTTTTATTTATTATATTGTAATTAATTTGGGTCAAAGTGTTGGCTCTTTTAATGCTTATTAATTTTTTGGTAAAACTAAATATTAAATTTATTTTTTTAGAAATTGAAAATTATTTTTTGAATTTTTAGAAATTGAATTTCTAATTTCTGATTGGTGGATGACTAATTTTATGTGGTTTGAAATTAAAATTTCAAAATTAAAAATTGAATTAAAAAAACTAAAAATTAAAAAATCCTTGTGTCCTCATAAATCAATAAATTTATAGATTTTTCCTTAATTAATATTTTCTAAAAAAAAGTGGTTGCCATTACATTTAGGGCTTTTACTAACAATGGAAAATGACCTATTTAAAAAATAAAAGAAGCAACATTACATATTACGCTAATTTTTCCCCAGTTTTCTTTATATTTTTCATGTTGATTTTTTTTTTTGTTAAGCTTGGTAGATCCTTATTTTTCATTAATTATAGATCAAATTTACACCATATAGATTGGCTAGGTGGCCTCAACTTGCCTGGTGGGAAACCAAGTGTGTTGGCCACCTATCCGCATTGTGTGCCATCTAGTAACAAAAGATTTTCAGTCTTTCTATCCAAGCTATATAAGTCTCAGCTTCTTGTCCATACTCTAGAGATATACATACATAGATATCTTCATAAGGAAATGTAAAATCTATCCTCATATATAAAAAAAACCATTAAAAATAGGCTTTCTAGTCATGTTGTTCAACAGAAGTTGATTCCATTGGCGCTGGATCCTTGACATTCATCCCTAGCAGCTCAGTCTGGACCAAGATACAAGGCAAGTGCCTCTCAATTTTTCCAAGTCAAACATCCTGTTTGTACAGTTGAAACTGCACCTTCTGGAATTTTTGTTTGTAATTCAACATGCCTTGGAGAGTAACAGCCATGGCCACCGAAATTTGTTCCATCACCTTACCCAACAGGATTTTCATCAACCAGTAAAAGTGGAGGGTTTACTTGAATTGAGTGATTATACCCCTCGTATTTCCAGGATCTGGACAAGGGTTCTCCAATCCTCCATTTTTGTGTTTGTCTCACTCTCCTGCTTCACTTCTTCTTCCCAATCCTCTATCATTTTGGGAGTTTCCTCATTAGTTCCTTCTCGGTAGGCAACTTCCATGTCACTTATTAACCTTTCAACATATTTCCTACATCTGCATCCCTCTGGCAAACCCAGTTCCATATCCTTTTTGGTGCTTGGAGCCTCCTTCCATGGCCATGGGTGTTTGCAGGTCCTGCCATGCTCTCTCTGAACCGACCCTGTACATTACAAAAAACTGCATTCCGGTTACAATTCAACATAATACGATAGGGAGCTTGCACACAGGTGGTAGGATTGCAATGCACCAACCCACCTTCATCCTACCCCCCCATCAGTTAGAGTGCCTTTTGAGGTCAGAGGTTAATTCCCCAAAGGGGACCAACCCACAACTAGCACCAATGATTTCACTTCACCTTAGACACCTCCTCTTAGCACTAGTCAACCTTGCTTCTTCTCCCTAGTCTCAGGTTGATATGTGCTGCCACTTACCCGCTATCAACTGACCCTAGCTAGCATGCCCTTTACCCTATGCCTAGGATGCAGATGGAGGACCCCACCCAGTCAACCACAGATCCTTGAGCCCCATGATGCCTCCATCGCCAATATGCCTTCCATAACCAATTCCACTCCCTTCCTAGAGTTCCCACCCATAGTTCTCAACCTTCTCCCTCATTTCGAGGTTTCTACAGATGTCCATGTGGCTGTTCATGGACCTAAAGCAGAAGTTGCCTCCCAGAATGGAGGTGGACTGGCTGACTCTATCCCCAAGGCCCATCTCCCTAGCTTTACCAGGAACACTCAGACATGCTGCGAAACTAAGCCCTCTACCTAGTGCCAACAGAATTCCCATGCGGGAAAGGACAACTTCAAAGCAAAGAGAACTGGAGAGGATGCCTATTGGGTGCCAGAGACAGAAGAAAAACCACACAGATTCCACAAACCTACGCCCCCTGCGCTTCTCAATTTTGCATTCCTCCCCCATAATTCCTTCCCTCTCCCTCAAACGAGAACCAAAGCATGTCAACATTACGAGAGTAGAGAGATAGCTAAGAACATACATGTTAACCTTCGCACATAGTTGATAGAATTGTTGTTGTTGGTGGCACCACAAAAGCAACCCCCCACTCTAGTCTCCTCGTCCACAGTCGCCCCGATAGACATCAACATTCCCTCCTTCACATATACAAAACCCAACACTGTGTTTACTCCTGGTGCCACCTTTCCCATAAACACTTCATGTTGATTTTTATTATTGAATGGACTTGATTCAATTATTTTCCTCAATAAACCTTACTTATATTATATATTTTCACAATTCAATTTTATATTATGATGCAATAAAAAAAATAAAATTTAAGTCAACATAAGATTTTCTCTTTTTTGTTCACAATTTTAATCATAACTTAAAAATATAAAATATAAAAAAATAACTTTTACAAACCTTTTGCACTCACACTTAAGCCTTTGTGTAGCTAATTTTTTTATTTTAATATACTAGACATTGTAATTTTTTATATTAGATATTTTATTACATGTGAATTCTTTGCCACCTGATTAAGATGACAATTTGATTTTTACTACATAGAAATTCTACCATAGATTATTTATTTGCTAAGATGAGTATAAATTTAAAATTAAATAACCTATTTGTTACAATAATTAGCTTTTAAGAAAATTATTTATTTTATTATATATATATATATATATATATATATATATATATATATATATATATATCTGTGTGTGTGTGTGTAGATTGATATATAGATAGATAGATATAGATATAGATATATATATATATATATACACTAGACATTGTAATTTCTCCTCCTTATTAAGTCTTACAAGCTAAAGATGGAATAGAATGTGCACAAACACATTTTAATAAAGTCTTAACTTTTGTAACAAACGATCATATTGAGACTAATGTTTCATCCAAAATTATCTATGCACCTATCTCACCATCATATTGAAACTAACGTTTCATCCAAAATTATATATGCACCTATCTCTATTTGGCTCCATGATAATCTAGTCCAGTAATTACTTCTGTTATTTCCCTTCATCGTATTCAAATACATTTCATTATTGGGTTTATTAATTTGTTCAAACATTCAATAATTGATATAGTTTACTTTTTGCATAAGAGCGAGGTAATAAACAACTTTTTTGATAAAAAGCAGGTAATAAGTAACAACACTGCATATTACACTTATTATTATTATTTTCCCTTTTTATTTAAGAAAATAAAATGTTCATTTCTTTTTCATATGGTTTGACATTGAATATAAGTGATTATAATTATAAAAAATCAATTAATTGACAATTTATAAAATTTTCAATTAAATTTATATATATTATATTTGCAAATATTTTATTTGACTCTTAGAATTAAAATTTGCTTTTCAGTGTTGTGAAATAGTTAAAATATTGTTGGAATTGAATCATATTTTTCATTGGGCTTAGTCCGCAAGTTTTTAAAGGCATTTTGCATTAAAGTCAAAACAATGTTTGATATTTGTTTGGTTGATATACATGTAGAGATGGAGGTTGAGGTGTCTTTAAAATGACATAGAAAATGAAGTGTGGGTGGAGATCAATCAAAATTTTAGCTATTTCCTAATACATTCAATTTATTTCCATGGAATATTGTTAATGATTTAGTTGTTCACTCAGATTTTGGTATTAAAGTGTACATAAAACATGAATTAAGAGAAAATGAATTACAAAATGGTCATTTCAAAGTTGGGAGATTGTAAAATCCCAATGTAAATTTGAAAATTTCAAATTGTAGCCATGAAGGCTGTTGGATATCATGTTGTGCTTGACCTCACAAAAATATTTTTGTGGGAATTCATGGGAAGTGCTTTTGTAACATAATTGTATTATATGCTGCCTAGACCACTATGGATTTTGTGCTTGAATAAATTTACCTCATGAATTACAACTCAAATGGGATGTCAAGATAAACCCTAGATCAATGAGAAATAATTTAATTTTCCAGACTAAAATAGTGTTAGAAACACCTTTCTCACTTATGTTTTCTTACAATATAGTTATTTGATTTCATTGTTGTTTTGCAAAAGAAAAGTTTTTCATAGGGAAAGGCATTATAAAACTTGTAGCTAGTGGTAGGATTTATACATTCTGAGGTCACGAATATGGAAAATATACTATTTTTAGACTCACTAAAATATGTAAGAGATTATGATGTTATTTTCAATTTCTATGTTCGTAGGAGTACTATGACATGTACCCTTGAATAGCCTTGACCTATGTGTTTTAATGTGTGAGGGAAAAAAATAAATTCTAAATGGAATTTCGTCATTTTGTTTGAAATTCCACTCTAATGAAATAACACTATGAATAACATTGTCATGGTTTCTTCCTTTCAACCTAGCTATTTTTGTAACCATTTCAAAAGGCAAGATTTTTCCTAGTGGAAGACATTCAAAATCTTGCATTTAAGGTTCAACTTTCCACATAATAGGGATGAAGTTGATCGATAACACTTTCCCCTCATTCTTTCCAAGATAAAATTTTAAGGGATCCTGAGAAATGAGTATGATGAGCCTATTATTTTTTATTCATCAGGGAGAACTAGTGATCTCGTAACTCACTATAAAATTTAAATTTCATTTCAAATCAATGAGTCATAATTTTTAATGGGCTCATCACTATGTTATAGTATATGTGATGACCTTCTCGCACGTGTTTTCACATCTATTTTGTTTTGATGATTTACATAAATATGGTTTTTTGTAGTTGAAAGAATAGAAAAGCTTTCGTTTAAGGGTCAAATTTGCAAATCATTTCCTTGAGAGAGAATGGATAGAGGGTTAACCTCAATATCAATAAAATAAAGCTAATGTAAGTATGGGATGTGGTTCTATCAATTTAACTTGTATTTTATGTTTATTGGATAACTATAGCATGTGTACTTGAATTTCCCCACTTAAGTTGAAAATAATGATAAACCATAGAATAAACATCACATCAATGAATCATTAGTTGTAGTAAGTTGGAGCTCAAGTTTAGCCATTAGAAAAACAAAATTTAATGTAAATGAAAGAGAAATTATATATAAATGAAATGTTATTAAATGGACATTTCCAATGGAGGGAAAAATAGTTGTAAGATATTTCCATTAAAAGGCTAAAATATTCTCTCCTAAGTTTAGGGTTAAGGGTTTTTGAGGAGCATGTAATGAGAATTTGAGTTTGTCTTTAGGGATGGATGGGGTCTAGGAGTGTGGGAGAAACTAAAGAGGTTGGGCATGCATATTGTATAAAATATTGTGGTTTGTTAATGAAAGGAATCTTGATTTCGATATTGTGTTTTGTTTGCAACATCTTATGGTTTAGTTTGTTGTACAGTTTCGTGGGTTAGTTTGTTGTACAGTTTCGTGTTTGATTTGCAGTAGTGTGTTTTTATGGCCAACCGTTTGTGAAATGTAATGTGTTATTTTTAGTTGGTTGTTCATAGTTTTTTTATGTTCAATTTCTTCAAGTGTGCTCAGTTTGTTCTCCATATGTGGTGTTTATTTCTGCAATAAGTAGTTACTACTGCAATTTTTTTTTTTCAGTTTCGTTTTTTTTTCTCTTGGTTTTCTTCCTGGATAGAGGGTAGAAAATGTGTCCAACAATTTACACTAGCCTTAAGACCTAATAAGCTACATATACAGGACCATATGAACATTTTTTGTCATTAATGAAAGATTGTGCTTCAAAACCTCATAAGTGTTAGACTCCCAGAGTCCAGTGACAAATGATAATCCTTATTGATTAGTTCTTCCTATTGTTAATTGTTAGCATGGGCTAGAATAGGCTCTAGTCTTGCATTTCCTGTGCTTGCATCTCTAAGTCTTGCGATCCCAGATTCGATAATTAAATGTTGGAATTATGATACATATAACTCCACCAACAAGTATTTCAAGTAAGGAGTTTAAATGAAATATATGAAGATCATTTTAAAAGGAAATTATGGTCGATTTTAAAACTAGTGTATTCATATAAATTAAATTCGTTGGAAAATTTCAAAACATGTATCTCATAATTCTTCTTACATTATCAAAGTCTTGATGGTGCTGGACCTACCAACATATAGGGTCTCTCCCCTATATGAGGTTCCAATTAGACCTCACACCATTTGGTGTAGGACTCCCATCAAGAAATATGGCCCGACTACCATTAACTTAGATATTTTCCTTGGCTTAAATAGTCAGCATGAGAGAGTGGAGTGCATGTTCTTTTGAATGAGAAAAAGAGTGGGCCTTGTGAAATGCTTGATTTTAAATGTATCAAGGTTCTTTCACTACAAGGGAGAGAAAGTGAGCCACTGAAAGAAAAGTAATAGTACTAATCTAGTGGAGATGCACACATATAAATGAGAAAGAATCATTAGACATAAAGGGAAATAGTTCACATAGATGCAACGATCATTGAAATCATAGCAACACATTTCCAACAAGTTGAGCAACAAAGTCGTTGAAATAGTTCAATTACTTTAATACTTAAGGAAGCCAACATAAACTACAAACATTAAAAGAGTAGTCTCAAAACATCCATGATCCATGTATGAAAATGTGCGCTCAAAGGGAAGACATGTGTTTTTTGGGCATAGTTTAGAACAACAAAGGGAAATGATGATTGGGAACGTGCTATGTTCCCTTGGACGGTGCATGGTGCACTTCAGAACAACGAAGGATTCCTAATCAAGGCTTAAAAGTGCATTTTTGTGCTTCTAGCCTTAATGGATTAGCTTGTGCCACCAAATTTGTCTAAGACTGTAAGATAGAACAAGGGGAGAATGCAATGACTCTAGACATGAAATCAAGTGCGACACATACCAAATCATCAATAAAAACTAGATAGGCTTAAAAAATGATAAATAAACATCAAAACACCAATTTACATACACTTCCCAAGTACAACGAACAAAATGTATGTGACTGTGACCAAAAATGTCATTTTACAACAAAAAAAGGTGTTATAACCACAAAGTGTGCTAGAGATGTTCTATAAAATGTGACGACACATAGGAACGATCAAGAAAACTTGAAACATGTAGAATGACTTGAAACAACACTTGAAGACCAAAGCGACACTTGATGTGATAGTTTGGTAGGCTCCAAAGTCTGAATGTAGTGAAATTTTGGAGGGTGTTGTGGTAGGGATAACACAACGATTGAAAAAAATCATAAGATTTAACGGAATTATAACATTATTTTAAATTATTATTATTAATTATAAAAAATAATATCATATATATCTATATATATATATATATATATATATATATATATATATATATATATATATATATATAAACTACTGCAATGATATAAATTAAAAATGGATAACAAATATAGACTCACATCAGTACATAACAAACATGAAAACATTTACTTCATTTGGAGTTTCTAAAATTAAAAGAATCATAAAATTAACTAAATAATAATAATAATAATAATTATTATTATTATTATTATTAGTATTATTTTTATTGATATAAAGAATATATATATATAAACATAAACATTCTTAATCGGGGAGACTCACAACAATTTCCCTCTTTAATTTTCCTTTTTTGACGTCGTAACATTAAAATAACATAAGTTATCCTTGCATCCTTCACCTATTTATGTCTCATCATTGGATCATAATTCATATCTCTGTCCTAAAGATAAGCCACACTTGATGGCTATAAACGTCTTCTCATGACCATAAAAACTTGATTGAGTAATCTAGAAATGCTAGAATGAAATTACTCTTCTCATAGAATATTTAGGGAATCCAGTTTGTTAATCTCTAAATAAGATTTGTTACAATACCATGGGCTAATACCATGGCTTATCAATACCACATGCATAAAAGATCATAAGTCATTTTCATATGATACTTGTTTATATAACATTTCTTTTAATTAAAAACGCATAACTACTTTGAAAATAAATTTCAACATTTGATTTGTGTATACTACTAAGATTATTTTATGGAAATTAAATATATATCATGTACCAAATATGTTCGAAGGATGAGGTCCAACTAATACATGGAGAGGTTTTGTCCCCACAAGTCTTGTGGTCCAATCTTGGGCAGGACTGTGTATGCCCAATAATTACTCCATACACAATTTCTTGAGTTGACAAAAAAAGTATCATGAAATAAATAATTATTGATAATTAAATTAAAATTCAAAAAGTTTGAACACACTTATATATATATATATATATATATATATATATATATATATATATATATATATATATATATATATATATATATATATATATATATATATATATATATATATATATATATATATATATATAGTAATCTCACATTTTATCATATATATATTATACTTCATCAAAATTATTTTTGAAACTAAATTAATTTAAAGAAATAAAAATAAAAAATCATTGTGGGCATGATAAATGAAAAACAATAATAAAAATATACATGGAGGTTAGTACATTGTTAAAAGTTGGATAGTTGGTGTTGTGTGATTATCGATATCACATCGCTTCAAGTGACATCTGAACAAATAAAGTGGCACCCAATGCATGTATTAATAATCTCGATGGTGATGGAGGGTAGGTAAGGGTGAGCATTATATTATCAAATATTTCAGGATGGAGTTGCATAAATTTCACATATGCAAGGATGGTGATAATTTACATGAACTCTACATCATAGACAAGTTATTTTACAGAATGTTTATTATTATTTAGAAATAATAATGGTGTAGATTAGATGTGTTGTATCTGTAATACGTTCTTGTATTTATGTCGAATGGTCATGTTTTCCATCCCTGATACAATAAGGAAGAGGCGCAGTCTTTGTCATTCAAATGGAAACTAAAAGGGAAAGGAAACACATCGAATGACAATGTCAAAGAAGGCTCACCATATCGGGGCTCGATATTAGATGGGAGACTCAAAATTTGGGAGCCAGAATTCAGAGGAGAGCAAGAAAGGGGAATGTGGAAATACCAGAGGCAGAAATGAAAAGGGGAGTGTCGAAATTTGGGCTTTGGTCACATCGGAACCCCATATATGAAGAACAAGAAAGAAGGTATATTGGGGCTTGATACTAAAAGGCTGGACATCGGAGATTGGGATCTCGTAACCCTTTAAAAATATAATTATTTATATAAGTGCCGACATCGATCAGAAGGGGAAAAACAAAGGAAATCATTGAAAATCTGAGGACCCTAGGCAACATTTATCTCTCCTCAAGACAGGACACATGGCGGTAGATAATTGGCTCTGTGGAGCTGACAAGGTCGATGACGCTAGTGTGATGTGGCCATACAGTGCACGTGGTAGTGGATTTCGACATTTTAGTGGGCCTAATGGGGAAAATTTGGGTTACATGTGTCACAACCAAGGAGGCTCTATGTGGAAATGATGATATGAGCATGATGCCCTAAGGAAGGTTGGTAGTGTGAAGGAAAGAGATTTCGTAAGCCCCTATTTAATTGTTTTATAAAAATTCTGATTTGATGGAGGGGATCCAATGTTGTTTTCACTTGGTCATGAGGACTTAGGGGACCAAGGGCATAGAAAATTCGGAGCACCCAAGTGCCATGTTGAATATCGGTGGTCAAAAATCTTGGACACCTTTTGAAGTTGCATTTTTGAAAGATTCCAATGAGAGGGGTTTCCAATGTGTAGTTGGCAGTTGGTTTCGAGGGCCCAAATAACCAAGGGCGCAGACCAAGGTCGAGCACCCAAGTGATATGGAGCCCATCAGAAGAGGGATACATCATAACTTTGTTCTAATTTCTAACTTGAAGAAGTTTTGATGGAGGGGATCCAATGTTATGTGGCACTGGCTCATAAGAGTTCAAAAGAACTGAGGGCTTAGGGTGGACAGAGCACCTAAGTGCTAAGAAGGAATATTGTAGCAAGGAGATATCAAAAATCTATTCTAATTTCATTTTAAAAAGGTTACGATAATAAGGAGCTCTGACATTATGTCGCACTTGGTCGCAAGCATTCAAAGAACCAAGGGTGAAGCATTAATACTAAAGGGAGATCGGCTCCTAACAAGAGCCCAAAGGCTTAAGCACTCAAGGGCCCAGTCCACTGGTCATGGCACAAGGTTCTATGGTGAAATTATGATAAGAGGACTAAGAGAAAAGGGGTTGAGGAGCATCAGAATGTTATGATTTCGTAATGTTCCTTTTTATAAGAGTTATGATAAAGGAAGGCTCTGATACTGCAGCCCCCCTCAAGCGCTATATTGATTGTCACATGTGTTGGTTTTATGGAATATGAATAATAAGGAGCTAAGCACGGGATGGCTCGAGGCATCAAAACTTTGGATTTTTGTAACCTCATTTTAATTGAAGTTACGATACACCTCGTCTCTGAAACTGCACCATGGAAGTGTTAAGAGGTGTATTGGGTTCTGATATTGTACCACAGAGGAAATAAAGGGATGGATTGGTTGGAAGCTAGGTCACGGGGCACCTTCAATGCCACCACACCTAATCATGGCCTGCTCCAGAAAGAGGAAATTCAAGTTGTTAAAGGTAGAAAGTGACAGGTGAACTGGCCGAGGATCATGGGGGAATATAGTAGCAGAAATATGGCCAGATCATTAGCCTGCCACTCATCCAGACATTGGAGCCTATATCTTCCTAAGGAATAAGGGCAATCGACATGGAGATATTTTGTTGTGTCCATCATGACACCTCACATTTCTCATGTTTTGTTATTTTGTAAATTTTTTCATTTTCAAGAAGAGAATCAGATCTGTTTTGTAATAATTAGGACATTCACATGCTCAGACAACTGAGTCGATCAAACAATTGTAACATTTGAAGGTATTTTGTAAGTTGTTTTTCTTTGGTTCTACCCATAAAAAGAGGGAGGAAACTCATTAAAAAGGCTCCAAATTTTTGCTCTCAGAGGATCCGAAGTCTGTTTTCTAGAGTTCTGAACTCTTTTTTCAGAGGAGGTTCCAAATTTGGTTCTAAAGTCTTATTCTTGAGGCTGTTATTGTTTCTTTGGTAAAATTCTCCTATTTAGGCCTGCAATCTATTTTCATTTTGCAAGTTAATGAAGAGGTTATGGTGATTCCAAGCATTTGGGATATGCAGTATGTGTTCTTCATTTGTATGTCATTTCATATGTGTTTATGTTCCTCATAAATTGTGTAAGTAGTAGCTATTGGATTAACTTATAAATCATAGATTTACTATGTTATATTGTAGCTGACAATCCCTATGAAGATTATAGATCTACTATGTTATAGTTTGACAGAATGTACCCATGAAATATTGAGCTGGAAACATTAAAATGGGCTCCATAATTTCTACATTTTATTTCCTTATTCTTTCATAATTATGTCAGGATTTGTTGCATAGGATTATGTGTTTATCTAGCCCTCTGCACTAGGTTCCTCCCTTATATTTCTCCTTTTCATCTTTACTATAACGAAAAATCTAAGCAACATTCTTTGTGTGTCGGCCACCATACCTGAAGCATTTATTCTTGGGAATGATGTTCGGTTACTACATATACTATATATGCCTCTGAGAAAAGGTAATTGAACAAGATCTAAAATCATTTTCCCTTATCTCTTGAGCAACAATGAATTATCTTCATGGGAGACTAATATTTCCTAGGCAGTGATCTCTCCTCAACCCAGGGGTTGTCTCTAGGAGCTACAACAAGTCGTATGGTTTATTTTTTTAAAATTAGTTTTTTAAATTACAGAAAAGTGGAGGGCGGGAATCATCAAATCATTATTCGATTCAATGTTATAACTAAGATTCAATTACAATGAAAATGAAAATAAAGTAACATGGAGATGTCGAGATGATTTAATTAATGAAGAGGTTCTGGTAATTCTAGGCATTTGGGATATGCAGTATGTGTCCTTCATTTGTATGTCATTTCATGTGTTTATGTTCCTCAGAAATTGTGTAAGTAGTAGCTATTGGATTGACTTATAAATCATAGATTTACTATGTTATATTGTAGCAGACAGTCCCTATGAAGATTATAGATTTACTATGTTATAGTGTGACAGAATGTACCCATGAAATATTGAGCTAGAAACCTTAAAATGCGCTCCATAATTTCTACATTTTATTTCCTTATTCTTTCATAATTTTGTTGGGATTTGTTGCATAGGATTATGTGTTTATCTAGCCCTCTGCACTAGGTTCCTCCCTTATATTTCTCCTTTTCATCTTTACTACAACGACAAATATAAGCAGCATTCTCTGTGTGTCGGCCACCATACTCGAAGCATCTATTCTTGGGAATGATTTCTTGTTACTACATATACTATATCTGCCTCTGAGAAAATGTATTTGAACCAGATCTAAAATCATTTTCCCTTATCCCTTGAGTAGCAATAAATTATCTTCAAGAGAGACTAAGATGTCCTAGGCACTGATCTCTCCTCAACCCAAGGGTTGTCTCTAGGAGCTACAACAAGTTATATGGGTTAATTTTATTAAATTAGTTATTTAAATTACAGAAAAGTGGATGATGGGAATCATCAAATCATTATTCGATTGAATTTTATAATTAAGATTCAATTACAATGAAAATGAAAACAAAGTAACATGGAGATGTCGAGAAAATGATTTAATTATTTTTAAATAAATTTAACATTATGAAGATATATATATATATATATATATATATATATATATATATATATATTCGCAGTAAAAAAAAAAATGATCAGTTATCATATTAATAAAAAAATAGTCACATAGATATTCACAATAATATAGAAAATCTAGGGACAACAAGCCCTAGGCGATGAAACTATGAAAAAAGGCATGTAGGGTGTCAAAAATCTCTGCAGGGAGCATCAGATATTAGCCCAACAATGGGTAACCACTCGTTACTATGCGGGTCATCAAACCCCAGCAAAATCTGAAAAGAAAAAGGGTGCAAGGCCAACAAACAAGACGCAAATGGGCACCTGACAAGGCTAGAATATACTCTCTAATGGTAAAAAATTTACAACTTTAATATACTCTCTAATTGTAGACATTTTAGAGCTAACAATTTCTCCCAAAAAACGTTTGTTTTTACAATAGATTTTTGGTTAAATCTAGGTGGAATTTTAAAAAAGTCAGATTACAGTTGTCAAGTTGTGGAATTTGGGATGCAGAGGGAATTTATGATGTGTTTCTAGTATTAAAATGATGATTAAAAGAATAAAAAATTAAGATGTTGCACTTAAAAAAAGTGTAATATGTAGTGCAATGCAATTCATATTACCCATGTATATGTTACGAAAATTTTAGGTTGAATAATGTGAGTTTATATTAATAAAATACTATAAGGGTGAGATTGATGTTCTTAAAGTATCATGACACTTTCGTAATCTCTTCAAACCACAAATCATATCACTTGATTGAGTAGAGAGATATAGAATTCTATGTTCATATAGGTAATTTAATGCCTTTTTTAAAGTTTTTACCTAAAAACATATCTATATGGTAGTTTTCTTTAATGTGATAAATTATTTTATATAAATATTATATGTAAATAAATAAATAAATTTAAATAAATATTATAATTATTCTATAATTATTAATTTAAAAAATTTAAAACAAATATGAATTTTTTATTATCATGTGCACTACCAATGTAATATAAATGAAACATAAAATAATGTAATATAGAAATATGAATATTAAAAAACATAAATATATATACAACAAAAGTGACCAAACCTAAGTAATAATTTTACATGTAACTACATAAAGCTTTGGTACCATTATTCACTATGATTACACGTATATCTAACCTAGCTCATGGAATTACGTGCTTGTAGATTTACCTAATATCACATATTTATTATGTTCATAGTAAAATGGTAACCTAGCTCATGGAATTACGTGCTTGTAGATTTACCTAATATCACATATTTATTATGTTCATAGTAAAATGGGTAGATCTCTATTCATAGGGTTACATACACTAAGTTGCCTACCTAGAAAGTATGTCGATTCAGCAGATGTGATCACGTGAAATTTGCCGGAAAAAAGAGTATGCCAAGATGAAATAAGCTTACCAAAATTATCACTTTGAATAATTATAGTTTTATAATTCTAATTAAAATTATATATATTACATTACTTGGAATAATCACAGTTTGCTAATTCTAATTAAAATTATATAAAAGATAATCACTTCATAATATTTAATAATTGTGATTTCATAATTATAAGACCAATGTTATTTTTACATAATCTTTTTCAAATTTACAAATAAATTTTATAAAAATTCTCTTTTCAAGCAATGAAAAATAAGATTTTTAAAATTTTTGAAAAACATTATATTAATAGAATAATTTATGTTCAATTTTATAAAAAAATTATTAGAAAAAAAAACAAAGAATTTTGAGAAAAATCAATTGCAATATAAAACTGACCATGTGCAAGTATAAGAAAATCAGATTCTCGTATAAAAAGTGAAGTCAAATTCCAACCCAAAAAGAATATTTCCTGCCTCCTAGCCTATTTCAATTTACAGAGTTTTTATTAAGTTTTAATTGTTCTGTTATGCATTTATAAATGTGCGGGTAGTATTGGGTCTAATCAAAACCAATACATTATTCGGGGAGGGCGTATACTGCTTCGCGCATCCAGGCAGTATTTTCCCACAGTTTAATCGAAATCAATATATTATCTGACGGTGGGCGTATATTGCCCCGCGCATTTATGGATGCATAGCATAGTAAATAAAGCTTGCCCTATTATTATTGTAATGTTCCATCATGTCAATCACATATAAACACGTGTTTTAAAAATGCAACACGAATCAAGCGGCTTTAATTATATTGCACGATAAACGCTGGGCTGGCAGTGCGCAGTCACCCGACAGAGGGTGGAGTGATTAGCCTGGGAAAAATGAAGTGCAAGCAAAAGGAAGCACCGAACCGGAAGGATTCCTTCCAGCTTCCTCCGATCCAAACCTAAGAAAAGGTCTGTGGTCACCTGGAGAGGATCAGAAGCTTCTCTCTTATCTAATCGACAGACGCACGCCCGGTTGCTCCTGGACCTCCGTCGCCAAGCAGGCTGCTAAACGCCTTAGTCTGAGCAGGAGGAATTGCTCGGAAAGTTATAGAAATTCTAGTTATATTTAGAAAAAATTTGGCAAATATTTTTGTAAATCTAAGTTATAGTTGTTAAATTTAAAAAATTAATTCCGCAAATATTTTTGTAAATCTAAGTTATAGTTGTTAAATTTAAATTTTTTTAGATATTGTATATTTTTTTGATGGTGCTGAATCCATTTCCACCATAAAAAACACGATTCAAACACTCCTTTTACAAGATTTTTTGAATTTCGACTGTGTGGTAAACACCCAGGCCTATCTAAAATTTAATTATTTATTTCTATTCGATTCGATTCATAGGAGTACCTTATAATGGTTGATTCGGTATTATCATTTCTAACCTAACAATATCAAGCTAAGTCTGCTATAATTTTAGATGTATTGCATATTTCGACATTAGAATATGTAAGAGAACTTTTTCAAAAATGAAATTAAAAATAACAATAATTTTAAAATTTATATATAAATATTATAAAATTTTCTATTATAGCAATTATGTTCAATAGGGAATTTGAAAACTATGATTATTCATGGTCAATCCAAAAGTTTATGCAAAACCTACTATCATTCATCTTTCTAAATCTACGATCATTCATTGTCAATCCAAAAGTTTATGAAAACCTAAATATCACAACATAAATATCATTGATTTCCGTGAAAACTAATTTTAATTTTGAAAAAATAATATAATTAAAAAACTATTATATATAATCTATTGAGATAAGAATTACTAAAATTTACAATAATTGCGTGAATGTCTTTGATTTTCGAGAGCTTTCTAATTTATATTTTTATCGTTATGTTAAAATAACAATAAATCATTTAATGATGTGATTACATAACAATGATGTGAATCTCATGTAACAACGTTTCTCTCCCATTCATTTATCCACAGGTCTCCAGAGATGCGCGAAAAGCTGTAGGCTCAGATGGATTAACTACTTACGCCCTGGCCTTAAGCGGGGAGCATTTTCACGAGAAGAAGAAGGACTCATTATATATTTTCAATCCATTGTAGGCAACAGGTTTCTGTGATTCGCCATATTGACTATATTTCACATTTCATTCCTGCCTCGATGTCTACGATGCTGAACAAGTGGTCGCAGATCGCCTTACATTTGCCGGGACGCACGGACAATCAGATAAAGAATCTCTTGCATAAACGCCATGGCCGAAGGACACCAGACACCTTATAACACCTGCAATGTGGGGCCCACACCTGAAAATCAGTTCTGTGGTCCTGGCCATTTGGAATTAAAAGAGGAAGAGGATGAGCATCAAAAGAATGAGATTCCGGAATAATATTAATACCCTCTCATGTGATGCAGCGTCTCTGGAATCCACTGGAATCACCATGCCTGTTGTCGCGGAAAACGGAAGCTCGAAAGAAAAAGTTGAGTATGAAGGATGGACCACTACTCATTCTTATTCAAATGCAGATAGTTGGTCTCATGTCGTCAATCCGGGAGCTTTCACGGTTCATGAGAATGTGGAAGGTTACGCGAGGCTCCCCATTTACTTCCCACTATCAATTTGATTCACCAGAAATTAAATGTCTCCCCCGAAAATCTGACGATTATCATGTTGACGATGATTACAGGGATCGTCTAAATCTGAGTTCTGATTTAAACACGGGCGTCCCGACATATCGTGATCCTGATATCTACAGCGGGCAGAAAAGCTATCAGTTGCCTCAGATCCACATGAGTGGCGTCTCTGATCATCAACAGGATTCTTATTTCAGCGAATCAAGAAGGTAATAGGTAGGTTAAGTTCTATGGATTTTTTTTTTTTATAATACATGTCATGTTCGAGGATTTTATATTTCTTTTATAATAATATATACTTATTGTTACATTATATATTTAATATTATACAGTAGTGTAAGGGTTAAATCTTTTAAGCAATATATCTTTTCTCAAATGTTTTAATTACAAAAATTTCCATTTCGAGTATAATAATATATACTTATTGTTATATTGTATATTTAATATTATATAGTGGTGTAAGGGTTAAATCTTTTAAGGCATATATCTTTTCTCAAACTTTGTAATTACAAAAATTTCAAGAAACTTAACGTCATTAAAAATATAAGAAATTAAAATATATCACGATAGATTGCCAATCTTCCATATCACTATCCATAATGCCAGCTTGCTGGTTAAGGTCGTATTCCCATGCTTCTATCAACTGGCAGACGCTAGTCGAACTACCTCATGGTACTCAGAGGTAACTTCATTGATAATATGGGACACAGATTTGCAGTCACAAGGTTTTCCATCAAGTTAATGAGTCAGACGAGACTTAGGTACACCTCAGGATTTCTTACCGCGACTGCAAGAGAACCGAGTGGCTTTTCCCTTCTTACAGTCGCACGAGCCATGGTTCGAGAATTACGAAGATGAATAGTGAAAGAAGGCGAAGACCCGGTCAGGCAACCCTAGAATGGGTTGTACCTGACTAGGGTGCCTGCCATAGTAATGAGATGTAATAAGCTCATTTTAATCAAAACCTATTGCCTCCCTCTGATGCAGACTTCCACCCACGGGTCCAAAGAATTTTGGAACTTGAAAACAAGGGTCCCTCCCTGCCTAGCATAACTGAGGCCATGAGAAAAATCCGAGCCCCTCTCATACTAAAAACCAAAAGTCGCAGAACCTATTCTACCAGCATTCAAAAGTAAACCACTGCCACAGCTCCATGTCAAGGATGAGGAAGACAGTCGAGAGAAAACCACAGGCCCCACCCACAACAAGAAAATTCCAAAAGAAAGAAACATGAACGTAAAGCAAACATGGAAACCCTTATACCAAACTGTGAACGCTAGTTTGAGATGACGTGGATGAACCGACACCCAGTGAAGGACCGCAAAGTGCATCTTCCTGAGGCCGCAGAGCTGCTCGGACCAGGGTGGAATTGACCAAGGATTACCAAAAAAATAATTACCAAAGCTACCAACATTCCTTACCTTCATGAATGTAATTAATAAAAGCCATGCGAGAAGCCATCGCTCCATGTGCCTCAATGTGCCTCATGAATGTAGCAGGTGGTGGAGTATCATGTCAATGTGGCAGGTGGTGGAGTTAATGTGTGGGACCTTCTCAATCTTCCTCACACCGTGATTAAACTTAATTGTAAAAAATATATAAAGTTAGTTTTTTCCTTTTCAATAAAATTATCTTCTTTAAAGTGACATTAATTTTTTTTGGTTATTAGCATTTAATGTTACATGTCAATTTCATCTAATGTATAAGAAAAGTTATACATCTCTAATATAATATACATCTCTATTATAATAAAATTTTCAAAACATTTTTCAATATAATAAAACTCAAAACATTTAATAATTTGAAATTTACATTAAAAATAACTTGCATGTAAATATATTTCCATTTTCAATGTAAGGATAAGTTTGAATTCAATAATCAAGCTATGTAGGATAGAATGTTTATTATTCTTGATAATTCCTAAACCAACCTAAGACCCATTGAGCAGTCACAATCTATGTTTATTTTTAAAAAGGATTAAACTTCTAGAAATTTGATCCTTCTAGGGCTTGATAGATTCAGAGTTAAGATTGATCTGGCTCGTGTAATTTCTTCTTTTAAATAGACTATATTCCACATGAATACATGGGTCAATAGTAAGAGTTCTCATAAACCTGAAGCTCAAAAGACATCGATAACATGACAAGATGAAGTGAAGTTAATAACAACAACAACATAAGAATTTTTTATTTTATTTTTTAGTTTGAAATTATTTTCACTTTAATATAGAATTATTTTTATTTTTATTTTTTTACTTTGAGAAAGTCAACATATTTACACAACATTACATTATATTACAACATATCTACCATTCTAAGGTGAAGAGTACCTCAAAGCGAATAATACAAATCATAACCCTCTTTAACCAAGTACATAATGAACTCATTTCTCATTTTTCTCAAAGTACCTCATTTCTCATTTTTGTCATTTTTATCATTTTTTATTACATTATATTACAACATCTCTACCATTCTAAGGTGAAGCATACCTCTCAGCTACTAATACAAATCATAACCCTCTTTAACCACGTATATAATGAACTCATTTCTCATTTTTCTTAAAGTACCTCATTTCTCATTTTTGTCATATTTATCATTTTGTGAGAATATAAAGCATCGAGAGTATCTTTTATACATGTTATCCATTGTGCTATACCTCAGCTAATAATACAAATCATAACCCTCTTTAACCACGTATATAATAAACTCATTTCTCATTTTTCTCAAAGTACCTCATTTCTCATTTTTGTGAGAATATAAAGCATCGAGAGTATCTTTCATGCATGTTATCCATTGTGCTATACCTCTCAGCTAATAATACAAATCATAACCCTCTTTAACCACGTATATAATGAACTCATTTCCCATTTTTCTCAAAGTACCTCATTTCTCATTTTTGTGAGAATATAAAGCATCGAGAGTATCTTTTATGCATGTTATCCATTGTGCTATTAGAGGAATATGTGAAATACGTTGCCTTAGCTAGAGTATGTTTACTCTATTATATGTTATATATGATAATTATAAATAATTATAATATAATCTATAATTATGATAGAATTATTTTAATTTTTTAAAATATAAGGAATTAAATGATTATGTTTAATATATTACAGATTTATGGGACATTTGAGTTTTGAGTTACCAGTTTTATTGTTTATACATATTTCATAAGAAGGTGATTGTGAGTTGAAGTGTCTTCATGGGCTAACTGATTAGAGTAATTTTAATTGAAAATAAAAATCTAATTATTTGTATTAAATATAATTTAATATCTTTTTCTAGAGAAAATCAAAGCCTAAGCCTAACTCCGAAGGCATTGAGAAGAATTGAACATATGACTTTCCAATGGAAAAATACTTTAACAATAAGGCCTAAACCAATTGAGTTAACCTTCAAGACTATTATTAATAATATTAAAACACATAGTTATAATTAAATATATATTTTTAAATAATATCAATTATAATAATATTTAAGTATAATTATTTCACAATAATATATAAATCATAAATAATTTAATAAAATAAAACATGAAAATAAAAATCATAAATAATTTTATAAAGTAAAACATGAAAATATAAACATTTCTCCCCATAAATATCATTATTATGATTTTTATTATTAAATTGTAATTATAATGTTATGAAATAATTTAGATTACATTTTGGGAAATAGATAGAAATTAATTACATTGTATAAAATAAGTCTAATATAATTAAAAATCTTTAATATTATTTTGTTTATGAAATAATAATTTAATTCATTTCAAATTTAAAAAATCAAACTTTCATATATATATTTTTTATTATTTAATTTTATTAGGTATTAATATTTTATATTAAATTATTAAAAAATTATACATTATTTTCATATTAAATAAATTCAAATTTAATATTAACATAAATTTTCTTAAAAAAAAATTACTATCTAATACAATTTTATAAGAATATATTTTTGGACGATAATACAATTTTATAAAATAACATTTCTCCTACTAAATTCCAAAACACTTACTACTTGTAATATAGTAAAAATAATGATACAAAATAATATTAATAATTTCATAGTAAAAACAAAATATCTAAACAACATACAACTAATAGAATGCAATATAAACTCTAATATGGATTCAATAATTATTAAATATTAAAATATCATACCAGTATAGTTATAAATATTAAATGATATAAAATGTGAGCGGGTTAATAGTTTAGAGCATGTGTTTTCTTCTAAAAGTTTACAATTTTAAATTCAAAGTGGATTCGACAAATCAAATTGTTGTGAAAAGTAAATCCTTTTACCATAAAAAAATTCCATATATGAATTTAATGTTTAACAAAACCATAACTTTAAGATTAAATTATTATTATCATTAACCATAACTATCTCAATTAATCATAACTTTCATTAGTTATTATTATCATTAATCATAACTATCAAGTGACTTTAAATATATTGCATGATAAATATTGCACTGGTTTGGACAATGCACAGTAACCCAACAAAGGATGGAGTGATTCACTTGGAAAAAAGGACACACAGGCAAAAGAAAGCAGCAACATGTGAAGGATACCTTCTAGCTTCCTCCAATCCAAACCTAAGAAAAGGTCTATGGTCACCTGAGGAGGATCAGATGATTCTTTCTTATCTAATCGTCAGACACACAAGATTAAACAACGTATCTCCTCTCATTGTGCACAGTCGTACACAGACGCCATGCCCGAAGGACACCAGACACCTAATATAAAGTGCACCATGATCAATAAATGCACCAAGTGCATATTTTCCTAGATGTGCTGACACATTAAAAAGATTAGTAATACAATAAAGGAACTTATACTTCCAGTAATTCCTTTCCGAGCACTACGACCATTTCGTGTCAAGATGTACATAAAATTTTTACACAATTATATAGAAAAAATCATTTTTAAACTAACACATAACTGATTAGTTAATTTATTTAGCAATGAGAACCATAGTAGGCTAAAGAACACTCCTCCCAACCAATGGAAACTAGTTTCCATAACTAGATCGATTCATTTTCACATCTAGACAGTTTTTTGACAAAGACCATACCTGGTACATTATGGAATTCCACTAGCTCTCCAGCTCAAGAATTCTAATGACTATATAGGGTCCAATATAGGATTCCCCTTGGCAGCATCCTGCATATTCTTCTGACATCATCCCATCTACAAGGAATTTTGGGCCTCCTCCATCAGGCTCCAAAATCAACATAGCTACCTCAAACATTTTCCCCTCTTCACCATCTTGGCCAAATCTTTTCCCTTACTCATATCTCTAGTTGGAGGAAATTCGCGTAGGCAAACGCCATCAACTCCTTCGAGTAGGCAACTGCCATCAACCAAAGGCCTTTCGGCCCTTTACACCTGTCCACAATTGTTTATCATGTTAAATTTATCTTTTAGAACTCTTTCCATATTAATTTACATAATGAACCATATGCACATTATCATTAAAACAAAATAAACATTTATGTAAATCATGCATTCATACAACATGAGTCCATGATATCTAGACTGACATGAAACATAACTAACATACAGGTGGTATATATTTTGATTTCCCAAGTAACACAATCATGTATATCATAACATTATACTTTCTCATTTACGATTGCAATTCACATTGCAACATTTTACCTTCATCGGTTTTCTTGTTACCATTAAGTTTCCACTGCTTAATCCCATTAACAACATTTTAGTTTCATGCATAAAAGTATATTCAGATATTCATTAATGTGTGAATGTCAATAACTGTTAGGATAACAACCCAAACATTTTCATTTTCCCAAGGTGTATTATCATCAAGAAACTGGTAAATGAAATAACTATCATAACCACTTGTCTACAACTTGAAATAAGCTTAAATCAAATCCAATTATTGCATATATGTTTTATTAGTTAGTCATAAAACACTAACTAATCAATGCTACCAACCATATTAATGCAACCATGCCAAATCTCAATGAGAAACTAGCTATTATAGTCAAGTCTCACCACTTGAATCATTGTTTTCCATCTAAAGGGTTTGTTTTTTCAATTTCATTTTCCAATTCTCTATCGTTCTATTCAAGGACATCACCCATATTTTGATTTTCCCTTCCTTAGTGAGTGTTCAATATTGTTCATAGGTGTAATAAAGGTTTTTTTTATTGTTTATCCTCATCAAGATTCAAATGCCATGAAAACAGTTTTGTAGCATAATTTATTACTTACTACTCTCCAATGTGGTTATACACGTGAATCACACATCTCATGTCAAATGTAGTCTACTAAATATCTCAATATGTAGATTGTTAGACTCGTACCTGAGTTGATTCCCACTAGTAGCATACCTCAATTTCTTTTCTACTTAACAATTCTCTAAGGTGCCAGTGCTGCAACCTTGAACTCTAATACCACTTGTAACATCCTTCGGTAACCTCACATTGAAATGCATGAAGTTAGAAATTATTTACACAATTTACCTGTGGGTAACTATCCAAATTACTATTCCATATTACTCATCAACCATTAGGTATAACCTTCATTATTACATAGAGTAACTTTAGTAGAGGAATAGAAAGTCACATAACCATTAACAACCATTGTTGTAGCATATTAACATAACTTTCTGATGCAAACTAGCATCATTTTCATGATTCCTTTAACTAGATTAGTTAATCACATACTTGATATTTTAAACAATAGCTCATGTAAGGAATCCACATCATTAGACATCGATATACCCTATAAAATCTATAGGGTGAAAATCAACAAATGTTTAACTTTATTTTGAAACCCTTAAGAGGGTGTTAACCCCTCACTCAATAGATTATAAGGGATTCCATCCCTTAACCATTGTAATAAAATATTACAAGGAAATGCCATTTAATACAAGATATCTAGCTAAAAGCTATTACAATCATTATGATATCCTTTACCCATTCTTTACCCACAAATATTCAATATTTATATCTTTGTGGCCTTCTTGTTCCTTTAGTGGACTATCCTGCAAGTCACACTCATTTGCATGGACCATTAATTCTTTACATGCCACCATGTTAAATATAATCTATCCTTTGCACAAGTCACCATCCTTTCCTACAATTGACGTCGTCAGCATATGTTGATACTATGATTACATAAAGTATTAATCAACCAATTCATAAATATATGCTAGTGATGCTTCACCATCTATTCATGAAAATCCATGAAATGTGAGAAAAATATCACGACATGCTTCCTTTAACAACACTCCATAAGAACTAGTTATAAACATGTAATCATCAAAACATGTCTACAAACTAAATACCACATTAACTAATATTTCCTTTACACAAGCACACATTCTTACAAGAAAAATCACTACAACTGTCTAGACATTACTTTAAAGGAAACTAACAAATCAGTTATGATATTTTTACTTGAATATTACATAAATTTATCAAAAGAACTAGCCCTTGATTTATTTCTTTTGGTGCATGCAGATTCGTCAAGAAAGTTAACACAATGAATGTTGTTCCTATGCATGCAAAATGTATATACTTCCCAAAAGGATATTTTTCAATGTATGCTAACAGAACATGTTGTCATTTCTTGCATGTGAATGTATATTCTTTCCAAAATATAACTAACACAAATCCTGCATGCATATACATCTTATTCCAAAATAAACTAAGATAATACTTATGATAGCATAAAATTGATCACATATAATTTGTTCTAAAGAAATATATCTCAATAGTTCTTCTATCCATGTATAGAGAATATTTATATAACATAGTGTGTTTTAACTAACACAATGACCTTTACTTCACTTCACATAATCTATTCAAGAAACAAGAATGCATTCTTGTTCTTGTATGAACAAGATTCATATGCATGTTTTAAGAAAGCAATGTATTTATCTTTCAAGAGATCTATCATAAAATCCATTCTTTTCATACATGTAACTATGAACTCTTTTTCTAAAAGGAAACTATCTTAATTACTATTGTTTTTGTGTATATAAAACATACATATTCTTCAAGAAAGTTAGTAATGATTATCTATGTGCATAGAAGCACATGTTCCTTTCAAAAAGCTAGAAAAAATCTTATCTTCTTACAAGAGAATCCAACTCATTAGCTATTTGTATCATGCATGCAATGCATATTTATTTCACAACAAACATCGAAAAATAACTATTATCACAATGCATCTAAGCATATATTCCTTTTCAAGAAAGTATTATTAAAGAAAATCACATTTCTATTCAAAGAAACGTGCCCACTTTTCATACTATCTCCTTGTGAAATTTACATGTCTCGTGCATCTTTTCTCAAGAGGATATCTTGATTACTTAGCAAGAATTTTGTGTAATTTATTCCAAGAAAATGACAAAGCTACTAAAATTTTAACACACAAGATTCACATGTAATCTTTCTAAGAGAAACTATAGATTTACTTAGTTTTTATGTGTAAACATCCCACACATTATTTTCCCAGGAACATAACATCATTAAAATCCTTTATATGTAGAATATATATAAACTCTCCTTTTTGGGAAAATAATGTACTAAATCCTCTCTATGCATAATATATATTAACTCTCCTTTTTTGGAAAATAATTTAGTAACTTATCTTTTCAAAAGACACACAAATAAACACACAATTTCTCACATTCCTCGCTACATACGATTATGTATATATATTACATATATATTCTAGGAAATGTTTTAAAAGATACCCAAATAAACATACATCTATTTTTCCTTCAATAAGGTGAGAAAGTTACTTATCTTTGCTACATCACCTTCAACGTAGAGAAACAACTTATTTTAAATAATAATGTGTGAAAACTTCGAGCCCTACAAACACTTCATGCATTTCCGACACATGTAAATACCTTTCTCTTGAAAAATCCTTTGAATATCATATCATATGCATGCTTTGTTCCTTAGCACCAATCACAAATTGAACTAAGATAGAGGAGCATTCGATGGAGTTAAAACATATTGGAACCATAGTACTCATCCTTGCGCAAGATAGCTAATCTCTGCAACAATATAAAATCCATAGTATGCCACTAAAACTTCAATTGTGTGTTTTAGGTAGCCCCTCAAGCACCCAATCCATGGTTAAATAAAGAATTAATGGAAGTTGCCAACAATTCCCAAGAATTCGTTTAATTTTAACCGGTTCTTGATGAGACCAGTTATATGTATTTATATATACTAAATTGTAATATTTATATTTCGTAACTGTTAGGAGTTTTATGACAGTTACAATAGGGATATTACATACTTCCCCCCATAAATGTAACATTGTCCTCGGTGTTCACCTATAGATAGAACTTGAATTTCACTCATGATATAAGTATAAGAATCTAAACAGCCCAAAAGGGAATCCTTCCCCTTCAAAATCAAGGATTTCATTTGCAAGAAATACTAATAAGCCAAAATAAATAATGTTTTATCAATAAGCATAAGCATTTGTAAGTGCAAAATAAACAATTTCTACTTTCCATCACTCAACCATTATTCAAATTCATAAGACAAAATCAAAATCTCTATACCAACTTACCATTAGTTACCAATTACTCGTAGAAGTCATAATCTCTTTTATGCAAGAACTCTAAGAATGGTTGGAAAACCCATCAACACTCCATGGTAAGTAACCTGTAATGTATGACTAACAAATTCAATCACATTAGTCATGATATTTTCCATCAAATGATATACTTTAACTATTAATTATTCATGTGATTCCAATTAGTTATTGTAATTGCTAGGCCCCTATAATACTAGTGTAACCCCTTATTGTCATTAGTACAACCCCCTTATTATATTTTTGTACCCATGTAGTCCCCATATTGTTATTATTGTGCCCCATAGAAGCCCACTATTGTTATTATTGTACCCTTACATTATTATTGTTATGCTGGCTCTGATTATATTATGACCCCTTAGACTCCTATATATAGAAAGGAGGTCTTGTCATTTGTATCATCCAAGAATTGTTCATTTGTGTAATGTAAAGCAGGTTGCCCCCTTGAAGAGGCTAAATTATAAGGCGTTGATCTATCTTTTCTATCTTTTGTGAGTTGGTTTCATAGCATTTGGTATAAGAGCTTTGGATTCTAGGGTTTTGCTACTCCAAATAGGTCATCGTGGAAATTTCGCTATAACATTTTTTCTGCGAAGTTTTAGAACTGAGAAAAAAACCCATTTGAGAACAAATCGTGTTGCACCTCGAGTCTGAATTTCAGAGCTTGTCTGGCTATATTTTTGGAGATATGATCTGAGGAAGTTAGGGTTTTTGCAAGCTCCAAAATTTAAGCTAAAATAGGTCATCATGGGATTTCCAGTATAACTCTTTCGCTACGAAGTTTTAGAAGCTAAAACAAAAACCCATTTGAGAAAACATAGATCTAAACCTCGGATTCGAATTTTAGATCCTGTCTCACTATATTTTCAGAGATATAGTCAAAGGAAGTTAGGGTTTTTTCAGACCCCCGAATTACATTCCAAACAAGTCACCGTGGGAAAATAGTCATATCATTTGTTTTGAGCATCAGATTGAAATTTCGTAAGAAGTTGCAGAAAGAGGAAGGACTGTAGTTTCTTGTGTATATTTTTCAGATCCTAAGGTAAAAAAGTGACACGTGGCACTTCATACAAGTTCGTTCTTATGGAAAGGTATATAAACAGGTTATCTTGGGAGAGTGTGCATAACTCTTTCTTGGAGAATCTAAATTCGATCAGACTGGTGGCATTGGAAAGAGGATGTAGAGGGCTATTGCAAGTCACAATTTTAGAACTTAAAGATCCTAAAGTACAGAGTTACAGTTGTTGCAAGATCGAGCTCCTAAAATCAAGAAAAAGTGAGATGAGGAAGTTTGATGGCAAGGATCTGGTAAATTGGATACTACAGATGGAGAAATATTTTGCTCTACATTGTGTATCACTATTACAAAAGGTATGTATTGCATCTTCATATTTAGAACAAGATCAATTTTTATGGTATAAAGGGCTTTGTTCTCGTAAAGAAATTGTTACGTGGTTAATTTCCATGGAGGAAATTATAGCACATTATGAGAATACAAAGAGCAACACCTTCTTTAGAGCAACACCACAAAACTTGGAAGAAAAAAGAGAAAAAGGGCTTTGTTACAAAGTGGAAATCAAAATTATGGCAACAAGGAATTCTACCTCTCATAACTATAAAGATGGAAGTGTTGTTTCTCCTAGCCTTCCACAACCTACAAGGGTTACACCACAACAATTGGAAGAAAAAAGAAAAAAAGGGCTTTGTTACAATTGTGATGGAAAATGCACTAAAGGTCATAAGTGTGCTGAGATGAAATTAGTTTACATAGAGTATGAAGAGGAGGAAGAAAAGGATCAAGAAACATCAAATGAAGAGGATATGTGCCAGGACCCAACCCCTGAGAAAGAAGAAATGAATCTGACCATATCTTGTAAAGCATTGGCAAGAATTACCACTCCTCAAACTCTCAAGATAGAAGAACATATCAAGAAGAAAAAGGTTCAAGAAGTGAAAGATCACATCGAGAAAGAAGAAATGAATCCAACCATATATTGTAATACATTGGCCATAATTACCACTCCTCAAACTATCAAGATAGAAGGACATATCAAGAAGAAAAATGTTCAAGAAGTGAGAGATCACATTGAGCATCAAGAAATGAATCCGACCATATCTTGTAAAGCATTGGAAGAAATTACCACTCCCCAAACTCTCAAGATAGAAGGACATATCAAGAAGAAGAAGGTTCAAACAGTGAAATATTAGGAAGAAAATTATCAAGAAACATCGAAAGAAAAGGATACTCACCAGGAACCAACCCTAGAGAAAGAAGAAATGAATCCGGCCATATCTTGTAATGCATTCGTTGGAATTACCACTCCTCAAACTGTGAAGATAGAAGGACATATAAAGAAGAAAAAGGTAATAGTTTTGATTGATTCGGGTAGTACCCATAATTTTATTAATTGTAATATAGCCAAGGACTTGAATTGCTTCCTAGATCCAGCACCAGAGTGTCAAGTGATGGTTGTAAGTGGAGGAACCATAAATTGCTCTGGAAAGTGCCATAATATCAAGCTATCCATTGGAGAATATGTATTGAATAGCCCAATGTTTTTCGTTCCAATGAGTGGTGCTAATGTTGTACTGGGAGTCCAATGGCTACAATCATTGGGTACAATAGATTTTAGTTTTCAAGAACGTTTTATGAAATTTTCTTCGGAAGGAAAGGAAGTTGAATTAAGGGGTATCACAGGGAAACCAAGAAAGATAATCAACTCTGACTAAATGAAAAAGCTTCTAAAGAAAGAACAACAAGGCGTAATTGCACAATTATGTTTGCTAACTGTTCGCACATCGAAATCATGTATTTCTCCAAATCTCCAAAAAGTCTTGGACAATCATTCCAAGGTATTTGAGACTCCCAAAGGTCTCCCACGTATTTTTGATCATGATCATGATATTCATTTTATTCCAGGATGTGTTCCTCCAAATGTCAAGCCTTATAGATATCCATATGCCCAAAGGAGTGAAATTGAACATATGGTTGTAGAAATGCTAGAGGTTGGTACAATTATCCAACCAAATTTGATAAACAAAGGAAGGTATGAATGGAAGAATGGCGAAGTAGTGTGGGAACTCATTCAAAAGTTTCTGAATATCCCAGTTCAAACAATATTTCCAGAACTTGACAAATAAGGAAAAAAACATATTGGAACCTAAAGCATTTATAGAACCAAGAAGTCGACAACTACGAAATCGATTAATTTCAAAGCATCTCATCAAGTGGAAGAACTTACCTGTTGAAGATTTCACATGGAAGGACAAGAATTTTATACAAAAGCATCAAGAACTACTCAAGCGTTGAGGACAAATTTTTTTTAAGGAGAGGGGCATTTTAGGTCCCTATAATACTAGTGTAAACCCTTATTGTTATTAGTACAACCCCCTTATTATATTGTTGTACCCATGTAGTCCCCATATTGTTATTATTGTGCCCCATAGAAGCCCACTATTGTTATTATTGTGCCCTTGCATTATTATTGTTATGTCGGCTCTGATTATATTATGACCCCTTAGACTCCTATATATAGAAAGGAGGTCTTGTCATTTGTATCATCCAAAAATTGTTCATTTGTGTAATGTAAAGGAGGTTGCCCCCTCGAAGAGGCTGAATTATAAGGCGTTGATCTATCTTTTCTATCTTTTGTGAGCTATTTTCATAACAGTAATCATAGTACTTCAACAAGTACTCAGAGAGAACCAAACATCTAATCATCAAAATGATAAATCACTGCACTACATGTGCATTATCTTAGCTTTCGGTAAAGACATCCACACAGTACATCTAAAAGTACTCAGAGAACACCTAGCTCTCTAATCGTCGAAATGATCAATAAATGAGCCAAGTGCATAGTGTCCTAGCCAAACTAAGACATTAAAAAGATTAGTAATACAACAAAGGAACTTATACTCCCACTAATTATTTTCCGACCGCTAGGTTCCTTTCGTGTCAATATGTACATAAAATATTTACACAATTATATAGACAAAATCATTTTTAACATAACACATAACTGGTTAGTTAATTTTTTTAGCTATGAGAACCACAGTAGATTAAAGAACACTCCTCCCAACCAATGAGAAATGGTTTCCATAGCCAAATTGAGTTATTTTGACATTCGGACAGTTTTTTGATAAAGGCCATTCCCGGTCGAGTATGGAATTCCACCGGCTAACCAACTCAAGAATTACAATGACTACATAGGGTTGCATATAGGATTCCTCTTGGTAGCATCCCGCATATTCCTCTAATAGCATCCCGTCTATGAGGAATTTTGGGCCTCCTCCAACAAGCTCCAAAATCAACAAAGTTTCCTCAAACATTTTCCCCTCTTCACCATCTTGTCCAACTCTTTTCCCTTATTAAGATCATCTATCTCTAGGAGAATGAAATCTGGGTTGGAAAGCATCATCAACCCCTCAGGTAAAGAAAACACCATCAACCCAATGCCTTATATCCTTTCACAATAGTCCACAACTATCTGGCATGTTAAATTTCTCTTTTAGAACTATTTCCACAATAATTTACATAATGAACCATATGCACATTATCATTAGAACAAAACAAACACTTATGTACATGATGAATTCATAGAACATGAGTCCATAGTATCTAGATTGATAGGAAATATAACTAAAATACGAGTTGTATATATTCTGATTTTCCAAGTAACAAAATCATACATATCATAACATTATACTTTCTCATTTACAATTGCAATTCACATTGCAACATTTTACCTTCACAGGTTTTCTCTTTCCATCAAGCTACCACTGCCTAATTCCATTAGCAACATTAGTCATAAATATGCATTACTTAATAAGTATTCACTTTCCCAATAATTTTAGTTTCATGCATACAATACTTTCATGCATAAAAGTATATGCAAATATTCATTAATGTGTAAATGTCGATAACGGTTAGGGTAGCAATCCAAACATTTCGAATTTCCCATAATGTATTATCACCAACAAATCAGTACATGAGGTAACTACCATAATCACTTGTTTACAACTTGCAATAAGTTTAAATCAAATCCAATTCATGTATATAAGTTTAATTAGTCAGTGATGCAAGACTAAATAATCAATGCTACCAACCATATTAATGCAACGATGACAAGGCTTAGTCAACAACTCGCTATTACAGTCAAGTCTCACTATGTGAATCATTGTTTAACATATAAAGGGTTTTTTTTTCTCAATGTCCTTTTAAAATGTTCTATCCTCCTATTTAAGGACATCACCCATATTTTGAATCTCACTTCCTTAGTGAGTGTTCAATTTTGTTCATAGGTGTAATAAAGGTTTTATTATTCATTATCCTCATCAGGATTCAAATGTCATGAACAAAGTTTTGCATCAGATTTTATTACTTACTACTCTTCAATGTGGTTATATGCATGAATCACGCATCTCTTGTCAAATGTAGTCTACTGCATATATCAATATGTAGATTTTATACTCATACCTGAGTTGACACCCACTAGTATCATACCTCAATTTATTTTCTAGTTAACCATTCCCAAATGTGCCAGTGTTGCAACCTGAAGCTTTGATATCACTTGTAACATCCTCCTATAACCTCGCATGGATATGCATGGATTTAGAAATTTTTTACACAATTTATCCCTGGGTAACTATCCAAATTACTATTCCAGAGTACTCATTAAATGTTAGGTATAACCTTCATCATTACATAGAGTAACTTTAGTAGAGGAATAGAAAGTCACACAACCATTAACAACCATTGTTGTAGCATATCAACATAAAATTTTTGATGCAACCTAGCATTATTTTCATGATTCTTGTAACTAGATTAGTTAATCACATACTTGATATTATAAACATCAGCTCATGTAAGGAATCTGCATCATAAAGGTAGCACAACACACAACCACATCATTAGACATCGATATATTGTGGAAACCCCATAGGGTGAAAACCAACAAACATTTAATTTTATTATTAAATGCACGTGAGGGTGTTCAGCCCTCACTCACTAACTTATAAGGGAGTCCATCCCTTAACCATTTTCATAAAATATTACAAGGAATTGTCATTTAATACAAGATATCTAGCTAAAATATATTACAATCATCATGATATCCTTTACCCACAAATCATCAATCTCTATATCTTTGTGGCCTACTTGTTCCTTCAGTGGACCATCCTGAAACGTGCACTCATCTACATCGACAACTAATTATTTACCTGCCACCATGTTAAACATAATCTATCATTTTCACTAGTCACCATCCTTTCCTTCCATTGATGTCATTAGCATACGTTGATATCATGATTACATAAAGTATTAATCAACCAATTCATAAATCTATACTAGTGATGTTTCACCATCTATTCATGCACATCAATGAAATGCGAGCAAAATATCGCGACATGCTGCCTTTAACAACACTTCATATGCACTATTTAGAAGCATGTAACCATCAAAGCATGTCCATAAAATAAATACCACATTAACTATTTCATTTACACAAGCACATGTTCGTACAAGAAAAATCTCTACAAGTGTCTAGACATTCCTTTAAAGGAAACTAAAACATCAATTATGATATTTGTGCATGTGGATTACATAAATCTTATCAAAAGAAATAGCCCTTCAGCTATTACTTTTGGTGCATGAAAATCCATAAATAATGCTAACATAATGAATTTTGTTCCTATGCATGCGAATGCAAATACTTCCCAAAAGGATCTTTTCCAATCTAGGCAAACACACCATGTTTCCATTTCCTACATGCCAATGTATATTCTTTCCAAAAGTTAGCTAACACAAGTTTTTCATGCATATACATCTTATTCCAAAAAAAACTAAGATAATAGTTATGATGGCATAAAATTAATCACATATAATTGGTTCTAAAGAAATATAGTTCAATAGTTCTTCTTTCCATGCAAAGAGAATATCTCTATAACATAATGTGTTTTTCCTAACCCAATGACCTTTACTTCAATGCATATAATCTTTTCAAGAAACAAGAATGCATTCTTGTTCTTGTATGTACAAGATTCATATGGAACTTTTAAGAAAACAATCTATTTCTATTTCAAGAGATCTATCATAAAATCCATTATTTTCATACATGAAACTATGAACACCTTTTCTAAAAGGAAACTATCTTAATGACTATTGTTTCTGTGTATATAAAATAGACATTTTCTTCAAGAAAGTTAGTAATGATTATCTATGTGCATAGAAGCAAATGTTCCTTTCAAAGAAACTAAAAACAATCTTATATTCTTACAAGAGAATCTAGTTCATTATCTATTTGTATCATGCATGCAATGCATATTTATTTCATAAGAAACTTCGAAAAATAACTATTATCAGAATGAATTTAAGCATATATTCATTTTGAAGAAATTATTATTAAAACAAATCACATATTCTATTCAAAGAACACCTGACCACTTTTCATACGATCTCCTAAATAACTTTACGTGTCTCATGGATCTTTTCTCAAGAGGATATCTTGGTTACTTAGCAAGAATTTCGTGTACTTTATTCCAAGAAAATGACAAAGCTACTCATCTTTTAACACAAAAGATTCACATGTAATCTTTCTAAGAGAAACTACATTTTTACTTAGTTTTTATGTAAAAATCTCTCACACATTATTTTCCCAAGAACACAACATCATTAAAATCCTCTATATGCAGAATATATATAAACTCTCATTTCTGGGAAAATAATGTAGTAAATCCTCTATATACATAATATATATAAACTCTCTTTTTGGGAAAATAATGTTGTAACTTATATTTTCAAAAGACATGCAAATAAAGATATTTTTTCACATTTCTCACTTCATACGATTATATATATATATATATATATATATATATATATATCTAAGAAATATTTCAAAAGATACCCAAATAAATCTACATATATTTTTCCTTCAAGAAGGTGAGCAAGTTACTTATCTTTGTCATGGCAGACTCCTTTCCTCCATCACCTTCAACACACAGAGAGAACTTATTTTCAATAATAATCTGTGAAAACTTCAAGTTGTACAAACACTTTGTGCATTCAACACACATGTCAGATGTTTGTCTTGAAAAAGCCTTTGAATATCACATCATATGCATGCTTTGATCCATAGCACAAGTCACAAATTGAATAGGAGCATTTGATGGAGTTAAAACATATGGGAACCATGACACTCGTTCTTGTAGGACATAGCTAATATAATCTCTAAAACAATATACAATCCATAGTATGTCATTGAAAACTTCAATCGTGTTTTTTATCCAACCCCTTGAGCCCCAATCCATGGTGAAATAAAGAATGAATGGAAGTTGCCAAGAATTCATTTAATTTTAACCAATTATTGATGAGAACGATTATCTCTCTCTCTCTCTCTCTCTCTCTCTCTCTCTCTCTCTCTATATATATATATATATATATATATATATATATATATATATATATATATATATATATATATATATATATATATATATATATATATAGATAGTATATAGATAGATATATATATATATATAGATATATATATATACACTATTATAATATTTTCATTTTGTAGTTTTTAGGAGTTTTATGACAATTACAATAGGGATATTACAAACCCATTGTAACAGACATTAACATATTACAGTAAAAACAACATATAAAAAAAATTAACCTGGGTTAACGATACCAATTAAGTTCAAACATCAAACCAAACATTAGCATGTAAATACAAATTTCAGGATATATGTCTATTTGCCATGTAAGTAGGTACAAGTCCAAGGAAAATTTGATAATGGCTTTTGGTACTAATACCACAGTGGTTTCTGCCATACCGTGAGGGTCTGTGTAATGCTACATGAGGCAATGGGTCTACAGCCTACCCTGGAATTTATTGCAGCATGTACATGACTTCATATCATTTGATTTCTATTGTTAATGTGATTGGCAGCTGTCCCACCCCTCGCTCTAGCTGCGACAAGTGTTGTGCAGCTAGTCTGTTGATCCAATCATTGTGATCTGATGGTGATAATGGCTCTGGGATTATCCATCTACCCAACACCCTGTTTCCCGTCCGTATATTGCTCATTTATGTTTCATGGTGGAGGGTTTTGCTGCTCTGGTACTCATCTGCTCCTGGCTTCTCTGCGGGTTTCTTAACTTAGCCTCCAAACCTTATGGCTCTGTGTATTCAATTGCCTTGGGGAGGTAGTTCTGAACCCTTGTTGTCTGCAGAACCAGTTTCTTACTTGGATCGTCCTCTGTTTGAATCAAGGGTTGTTTCGATGCCTGGGGCTAATGTATTCCATTGCTGGTCAAGTTGGGCACTCAGCTCTTCAGATACTAGGAGAAATGGCAGTTATTTTCCATGGCATCAACCAGATAAGTTTACTTTTAAGCTGACGGTTTCTCCAGTCATTTTAGGTTTCCTCCTACCTTAAACTTTTCTAACCCTAGGGTGGTTATGTCATGCAGCTAGAAGACCCCCGGATGCATCTTGCAAAACTCAGGTAAGGGTTTCTCCCTATATTTCGTAATTGTCCTGTCAGCCTAAATCAGGTCCTTCACCCCTTTAATAACATTCTCCCATGGTTTTGCAGGAATGTCGTGATTGCAATAGAAGAGGCATGAGGTTAAAATGATGGGTTTTTGATGATGAAATCTACTCACAAATCTGCAACTGGTACAGGCTGGAACTCACCTTCTCGGCTTCTAATGGTTGGTCTGATGTGGTCTAGAGTACTCAAACATTTGCACGTATATGAAATGCGGTATTAATTATATCGCATCTGATGTATTTTGTAGCAAAATATCATATTAGTCTGCAGACTGTAATGTTGGTTCTTGGGTGTAATTAATTCCTTCTTTTTCGTAACTATTTTGGAAAAGACAGAGAAAACGTCTCTCGTCTCTTAATTTAACTATTTGACAAGAGTCTAATATGTATTAAGTTATGAACTCCTTGATTTTGTGTTACATGTTCACAGTCATATATTTATATATAGAACCATCCTCCTTTGGTATTTTCCTGTTGGGCGCACATTGTATGTTTTTCATAGCTTGCACATAATATATGTTTTAACTTGAAACTTCTTTAGTTACAATGATTTTGGTGGCCATACCTCTTTGAGAGGGTTTCACTGTTGAGAATTGTTTTTCCCTTCTTCCTTATGATTTGCTATTTATTTTAGCAGTAATCTCATATGTCGATACTCTTTGGTTGAAAACAAAAGTTCTTTTAGCTTTTAATAAACTTCTGACAATTATGATGAGGGTTTAGTAAATTCACATAAGACTACTTCTTTTTCTCCTCTTAAGTTAATGCAAGAGATAGACATGTTAACGTGAAGACAATATTTTAGTTAATGTTGACATGAGAAAGAATATGCACATCTTTTTTATTGGTCCAAGTTTAATAGATGCGAACATTCATTAAGGGTTTATCTATTATACTGCATATTTGCATGTAAAACTCCGGATAGGGAAGGTAGAGTACGAGACATTTCATACTTGTTGTATGTAAGCATTTGTGAGTACTAAATTCATTAATTCTTTTGCGCATTACTGTCTGCATTATTGCAACAATACTACTAAATATGATTGTTTATTAATGCATCTTAATATCTTTTAATATGACTAGTTTTCCAATGCATCTTTATCAATCAAGATGACTACCTTGCTAGTGCATATTTACCATTGAATCTAACTATTTAATCATACTCCTAAATAATTTATCACTAATTAATACCATCATGTACATACAAACCAAAATACTTATATGTTCCAGATTTATAAATGGGTTCACCCAGCGTTGTGTGGAAAGCGTCTCCTCCCAGCGTTGAGCCTCGTGATTACATCCAGGCCCTCCCGAGCACTTTCTCTATTTTACTTCTATATTTTATCCACTTGCATCCAGTGCCTTGGGCCTCAGGACTCCATGGTCCAACCACAAGTCTTGCACTTAGATGATTGATAATGAGTAACTTCCCACTGGTTTCTCCTTTTCCCAACTCAAGCATAGCTCTCTTTACCCCCTTCTTTCCCCTTTTAAGGCAAAGGTCTAACTATTTCTTTATTAACCAATTCTTTTAATTAAGATAGATAGTTATATTATATAAACATATCCAAATTCCTAATTAACCAAAATTAGGTAATCATTATTATCTGGCTTTCCATCCTCAGTCAATATCGTGATGTAAAAACATAAATACAGTAAATCATAAAATTAGTTTAAATAACCATAGTAACACCATCCTCGGTGTTCTCTGCTTTCCCCACTCTCTTTTTTTGACTTAAGAGAATAATGCGGGATATGCTTCCTTCATAAATCCCTCTTCTTCCCAGGTGGCCTCATCCAGGCTAAAGTGCTTCCATTGCACTTTAACTTGGGTGATGGTTCATTTCCACAAGGTGGTTTCTCTCCAATCGAGAATATGAAGAGGTTCTGCTAGAAACTCTCCTTGTGGTTCAACCTGAATATTTTCAAAATTTATTATATGTTGTAGGTTGTACACATATTTTTTTAATAATGAAACATGAAAAACATTGTGGACCTAAATGTGGCTTGCTAATGCAAGTTTATAGGCTACCGGTCCAATTTGTTCCAAGACTTGAAAAGGTCCACAGTACCGGGGTGCTAGCTTAGCACAACCCTTCCAGTGTAAGGAGATTTTTCGGGGCTTAACCCTTAGATACCCATGATCTCCTAGTTGAAATTCTTTGTATGTCCTCTTTTTATCTGCATACATTTTCTTCCTACCTTGGGGGGCCCTTAGATTTTGTCTAACCTTCTTAACAACTTCCTCCATCTCTGCTAGCATGTCTAGACCCAGTTATAGTTTATTAATGGGGTTATCCTTGTCCACGGGTACTCTGCACTTTCTTCCGTATAACACCTCAAAAGTGCTCAGGTCCAGTGATTCATGATTTCCATTGTTGTATGAAAATTCCACGAGGTGGAGGTAATCCTCCCACTAATGTGGTTGTTGCATTATGAACATGCATAACATGTCTTCCAACACTTGATTTACCCATTCAGTTTGCCCATTTGTTTGGGGATGGTAAGCTGTGCTAAACTGGATATGGGTGCCCAATCCTGAAAAGAGGGTTTCCCAGAATGTAGATGTAAATTTCACGTCCTGGTCTAAAATTACCACCTTGGGTATTCCATGGAGGTGAAAAATTTCCCTCATAAATATGCCTGCAATTTCCACCATTTTGTAAGTGGACTTCATAGGTATGAAATGTGCTGTTTTACTCAATTTATGAACTACAACCATGATCGTAGCATGTTGCTTCCTGGTGTGGGGTAGACTAGTGATAAAGTCCAATCATATGGTCTCCCATTTCCATTTTGGAATGGGCAATGGTTGCAACAAACCAGCGGGATGTTCATGTTCTGTCGTCACTAATTGACACTCCAAACATTTGGACAAGTATTCTGAAATTTCCTTTCTTAATCTAGGCCAAAAATACCCTTTTTTGATGGTTGTTAATAGTTTCTGGTAGCCTGGCTGGCATTCACATGGTTTCCTATGAATCTCATCCATTATTAATTGCTTAACAGAGCTCTGATTAGGAATATATATTTTGTTTTTGAGGGTAAGGAGGTTATCAAGATTTATTTCGAAATCTGATTTTTCTCCTTTTAGTAGAGCCTCCTCTGTTTGTCGCCAAAGAAAAGTGTATTAGGGGTCCTTGACCGATGCCTCCTTTATAATTTCCGCAATGTTGGAGTGTGCTTGGCTAATCTAAACTTCATAAATGCAATGTACTTTCCTACTCAATGCATCAGCCACTCGATTCTCCTTCCCCTTAAGGTTTTTCATCTCAAAATTGAGCTTACTTACGAATGTCATCCACCTAGCTTGTTGGGCATTTAGACTTGATCGATTGAAGAGGTTAGTAAGGCTACTGTGATCCGTTAGCAGCAGAAATTTCTTCCCCAACAAGTAATGTCACCACATTTGAAGTGCATGTACTACCATTGTTAACTCGAGGTCATAGGCAGAATATCATTGTTCATAATATTTTAATTTCTGTGACTCATAAGCAATAACTTTTCCTTCTTGTGTCAATACTCCTCCAACACCTTGTTTACTTGCATCAGTGCAAACCACAAAAGAATTTTCCGGATATGTTACCTTCAATACGGGTGCAATGGTAGGTAGGTGTTTTAATTTCTCGAAACTTTGTTGACACTCTGTTGTCCATTGAAATATGTGACCCTTTTTCTGTAAGGAGGTCATCGGAAAGGCAATTTTCGAAAACCCTTGAATGAAGCGACAATAGTACCCGACCAATCCCAAGAAGGATCTAATATCAGCTACATTCCTTGGGGAAGTCCATTCCATAATGGTTTTAATCTTTTTCGAGTCAACCGCTATTCCCTCTGCTGATATAATGTGACCCAAGTATTGGATTTTATCTTTGAGGAAGTTGCATTTGATAAATTTGGCATATAACTAGTTCTCTTGTAGATTCTGCAACACAATTCTGAAATGTTCCTTATGTTCTTCCTGATTTCTTGAGTACATCAAAATATCATCAATAAAGATTAATACAAACTTATCAAGATAGGGCTAGAAAATATCGTGCATCAAACTCATGAAGGTAGTTGGTGAATTTGTAAGGCCAAAGGGTAGCACTATGAAATCATAATGACCATAACGGGTTTGGAATGCAGTTTTGCAATTGTATTCTTCTTTTATCCGTATTCGATGATATCCTGACCTTAAATCAATTTTTGAAAATACTTTGGCTCCTTGCACTTGATCAAACATATCATCAATGCGTGGTAATGGATACTTATTCTTGACAGTTAGCTTATTTAACTAATGATAATCGATACGCAGTCTCAACATTCCATCCTTCTTCTGTACAAATAGTACAGGGGCTCCCCAAGGGGACACACTGAGGAAAATGTATTTCTTATCCAAAAGCTCTTGAAGTTGCATCTTGAGTTCTGTCAACTCAGGTGTGCTCATACGATAAGGGGTCCTAGCTAGGACATAGACCAACATGCATGTTTCAGTGATAATTGAGTCAATTTCTATTGTAAACCTAGCAGACATAGTTGAGTTATGTTGAGTCATATGGTCATAATTAAGGGGAGTGTTAGAAATTGTAATTACTCCCACATGTGGAGTTCGCTAAAATTAGAGTGTCAGTTAACTAAGTGTTGAGGGTTGAGTGTTGGAGTGTTGAGTCAAGTCGAGTTAAGTGATAGACGACTTTTAGTGTGTGGTTGCATGTTAAGATATTTTAGGCAAGTTGCTAGTTGAAAAAGGTTAAATACCCTTAACTGGGTTCGTTGTAATTATCAAGTTTTGTGTGATCAATAGACGAGCAGCAGCTCGTGGATTAGTGTGTGAATTATTTGTTTCATCTTCTCTATCTATCCAACAGATCTACGGTGTCCCATTTCAGTTGTATCCATAATGTAGCTAAGGCAGTCAAATCTATGTGGTAGGAGAAGGCACGTACATGGTAGAAATGTTCAAGCGTTGCATGAGAAATAGAACACTTTTTTTGAGGTGTTTCAATGGTTGAATGCATGAAGGGTATGGTAGAAGTAGTTATACCACAAGAAACCAAGGAGGATGTCAAAGACCGAGGTGGAAACTAATGACTCACACGAGAGGAGAACACATATTTTGGTGCACTCCTCCTACCATATGTTCCAAACAGCCTGCCCCAATACCAATGGCGCAAAGTGCAGGGCTGGGAGTAAAAAGGATCAAATCTTATGCCATCCCCTTGGTTCAAGCCTCAAGGGCTCGGTTTTTGGTTTTCTTTAATCATGGAATTTGATTGGTGACTTGAAGGGAGTGCATTGGATTTTACTTCACCCCGAAAACACTCAATGTCCTTGAAAAGAATATGACATGGTTTACGATTGGAGAGAGTGAGATCTGAAAAACATATGAGGATCTAGCGGTGCTTTCTTCATTAACGGAACAAGGTGAGAAAAACTATTTGCTTTCCTGTGCTTGCAATTGATTAAAGTAATATATACAAGCTCGTCTAAAGATTTGATATGTACTCAAAGATTGCTAGGGTTGAGCAGTTTAGGGATCAATTGATATTGTGGTGGATATATTTTCAGATTCCCCTTTTCCTCAAATTTTTCTTCTATCTTTTCAACCAACTTTATTCGACTCGACCCCTCATGAAAACCTTTTTTCCTGGAACTTATACCTATTTTGGAGTAGAGTATTTCCCTACTTTCTGTCATTCAGAAGGTGGATCACTTACATTCACATTAGTGTTGAAAATGGACCATATTTGAAAAATTCCTTTCTCAGCTACAGGTAACCAAATTCTGTGATATGAAATGTCAGGTTGATGTGCTCCAACTGCAAGGTACTCACATCGAATTTGGTTTCCAGAACCTTGATTTTCTTTAGGGCATAAATCCAATGCCCAGAGAGATCCACCCACATTTACCACAAAGTCATTCTGAGCTATGTGAATTATTTCCTTGGTTTCGCACTCCTAGACTCATGCAAACAACTATAACCTAAAAAGCTCCAATTTTGTTTGAATTGTGTTCTTTTGTGTTTTCTTCCTATTATTTTCTGTGTCGTGGCTAGGTTCTCTTGGACTTGAACCAGTAGTGATAATATGTCATGCATAACATTAGCATATTGCCTTAATGAGAAAAGTTTATTTGGGAGAGAGCTTGGTTGTGTTTAATATCCTATATGTTATTCAATGAAAGTTGAAGATTGGGTTGTCTTGTTATCCAGCATGTATGATGGTAAGCCATTAATTGGAAGCATATATTTGAGAGTGATTCCGTTTTTTTTTGTGTGGGAGTATGCAAATTAGGAACATGTTGAAGGTTTTGGAATAGTTCCTACTCATAATGTTTTTAACTGCGTACAATGGTCAAATGGATCACTAAAGGAAGGATATGAGAGATCTCAGTGAATTTTAAATAAGATGCAACTTGGCCATAGGTATCGACAATGACCTTGAAGGTATTAGAGGTTATAAACTGATAAAATGATTGATTAGTTATAGCAATAAGATTTAGTTCCAGAGAAAACAATGACAACCTTCAAACTAATCAAAATTTGTACTCGACATTCTAATAGATAGTTCTTAGGTTGAGCCCTCAAATTTTAGGCAGAGTCGCAAGCATTGATTCACTTTTATAGACAATAGATAAATACATGCTTCTTATGTGGGCTTCTCCCTTAATTGAATGACATGGCACATTAAAGTGTGAGAAGGTGTTTCTCCTATAAATGTTGTCCAATTGATTAATCTCCAATTGTTGTTTCAAGGAGCCCCTTCTTGTTTATGGTCATAAACAATGCCACTGAAACCATTTCTGAATTTACTTCTTCTACAACTTTTGCCCCTAGAATTGCCACTAGACATCTTCTTTTCCCTCAAACTTACAGGAATTATACCTGGATATTGTTGTTGTTGGGATGCATTGGACCTTCTCCAACTGCCAAAAGCCTCATTCCATGAGTTATGTAATGATTTTCTCAATGCAACATTGTCATTTACCATATTAACACAAAAAGCCTTGCGGGATTTACAAGAGATTTCAAGACATGGCGCATGGTTGGCCTCTTGGATGGTTCAGGATTGAGACAAACCTTGGATATTACAACCACAACCTAAACTTCTCTTCCTCTAGCAGGTCCTCATCTACAATGAGATAAGGATCAATGATTCGAGGAAGATTATCCTTGTCACAAACATTGATTAGTGGCAAGGCATGGGCTAGCCATAAAGACTCATTGTCTCGCATGTCATTGCATTCAATCTATAATATCCCTCCATTGCTGAAATATGGTATTAGGTAGAATGAGTTATGTTATAAATAATGGCGACGAGGCCATAAAGAATATCGAAAGAAATATGCAAATATTTATTAATACATAAATAAATGGAATGCATGTACTTAGGAATGATACACCTAGAAATGGAATGTTTGTCCAATAAAATCTCATTTGTAAATGAGATTGATTAATTATTTCATGATAATAATTCTAGATAATCTTAATGGATGGGAGAGAAAGATCCATTAATTTGTTTAAGTTGAGAAAGATGTTAAACTAGAAAAGCTTAAAAGTTCCGTGGGAGAAAAAGGCAGGGTTTTATGGAAAATCATAGGAAAGCAGATAACAAATTCCACAAAACAGGGACGCTGCTAAAAGAAATCTATCATGAAAGAAAGGTATTAAATACCTTTGGCAGGAATCAATAAGGGGATGGATTTGTGGGAAAAAACTCATAGCTCAGGGTAAAATGGAGGAAAGCAGTTCTAGGTTGGGTGGAGAAGGTGTCTAATTCCCCATTTGCCCTGCTATAGTGTATCTGGTTAGACCGTTTGTTGTTATGATTTATTGTAGTACCTAAAGTTTTATGTGAATATTGTATTGTATTTGAAAGATTGTTCTGATTTCTTTTAGTACCTAAAGTTTTATGTGAATATTGTATTATATTTGAAAGATTGTTCTACTGTTCTGATTTATTTTAGTACCCAAACCTTTATTTTAGTACCCAAACCTTTATGTGAATATTGTATTGTATTGTATTGGAAAGATTGTTGTAATAGATTTGGGTTACCTTGAGATTTGTTATCATGGGTATGGTATGGCAAGTATCATTAAAGGGTTGACGGTTAATAGGTATAGTCAGTTATCTATTGTTATACAAGCAATCTGTAAAAAGGAATTCAAGGATATATTCACACTACGTTAGCATAACTGGAAGTAACTTTATTATACCGGGATTTTTGTGTGAGTGGACACCATCAAATATGTAGCTCAATACTATAACTTAACTATATCTAGATTTGCGTTTACGGTGGATAGGATTAATTAACTAACGTTTATTTGTAGATTTGTAGCTAAGACTTTTAAATTAATTGAAATATTTGTAGCATATGTTCGCTTATGAGAAAGTTTCACTCAATAAGGGGGGAACTTAAATTGAATAAGTAGCCCTTTACTCCTATAATGCATGCAGCCTTAGTTCGGAAATGCACATTCAAGAGATAAATTACAACAAGGACAACAGAGTTATCAACTTAATTCATTTGGATAAACCTGCTGATTTAGGTGTCTAGTTTAGAATAATAATAGTATAAACTTAGTCTGTCGAGAGTTGGAAACTTTCCAGGAATACTTGAATGAGTCCGTACGGCTAAACTTGAATGAGTTTGTAATATGATGTTACCTGGTGTCTCCAATTGGGTATATTGATATACTAAAGTCATTGGAAGTAGAAATCATGTTATTGTAACAAGTATAATAGTAATCATTGATATAATGGTAAACTAGAGTACAAATGAGATAACATGGAAATTTTAATAAGAGAATAAATCAAGGTTGTGAGAAAATGGCTCTAATTCTAATCGGTGGTGGCAAATAAAACATGTAATAACATAAACACTAAAGTAACAATCCTCATACATTAAGATGGAGTTAACGGATAAGTACTAGTAGCATGGAAAAAGGAATCCGATATGTTCGACCCAGAAGATATAATTGACTTCTTTAACATAATCATCGATGTACTGCTGCTATTTCAAAATCAAGGAACACAGTCCAGAAATCTTGTAGTAGTGAATGAATCATGAGCAAAACCCAATCCATATTATTACAGTACACGAATATGTTTTACAAATACTAACATAACATTTACTTCATTCTCTGACTCCTTGTGAGTTAGGGTACTAGAGTTACGCTGGGAAACATAGCCGTCAGAGTTACGCCCAAGGTCATAACCAGTGCCTCAATTTACGCCCGGAGAGAATATAAACAAGCCGAATAGATACACAGGCTAGTAAATGTGGACCTTAGAACACTAGCAACTTGGAAGCTGGTAAGCGTCGACATGTGTATTGTTCCTAAACAGTTACATAACCAATAGACGGGGAAATATTGGTTATAGCGCTTAAGCCTAAGCGAGGTAGTAGAATGACCTAGATATCAGTTTAACTAGTAAATTAATAGTCGTGTTCTATGGTGACGATGGAAGGGGTTGTAATACCTGAAAACAACAACGAAATCCTAACATTACCTTCCTAAAAGCTCCTCAGTAACGATGTAAAAAAAATTTAGAGACATAAATAGAATATGCATGAGACTGGTTACGTGCCGAAAATTAATGACCTGTAGCAAAATGAGTGTACCCTTGATACGTTGCTCAAGGCTATACGTCGTGAGTACCCGACATCGAGGCGCAGCTCCATCTGGACCATCCTTCAGTTAGTTAAAAAGGAAAAGAATTGGTAGAGCAACGTCCACCGGGTAAGGAGCATCTAGCACGCTCAAGATGGAGTAAGGGAGAGTACTGTTGTCTGAACAACAAAACCTTGAAGTAAAAAAGCCCCAAATTCTTACCTCGAGCGAGGTTCCCAAATTAGGCCTGGTGGGTCATGAAGATAAGCGGTCATTCCAACTAAATTGTAAATAGTTCTTCGGAAGTACTCAGGAATTCTGCAGCATGCCTAACCTGTAGGATAGTCAACCCAGAGGGCGGTGAGATGATAGTAGTTGGTGAAATCAACTAGGAAAACACAAAATATGTACGACAATACCCCACAAATACTTACCGGGTTTAATCAGGGTAAGCCGCAGAGAAACCGGCATCAAGACGAGCATCAAGATCGTTCTTAGTGCTGCGCATGTTTGGTTAGAAATTAATTTACAGAAACTACGGAACAAGTGGAAAACCCCAACTGAGTTAACCGGGAACTATTGAAGTAATCCTAACATGAGTGTATAGCCGGAATACGACTTCACACTAAATTTATAGAAACTGTGGAAAACGTGGGGAGGAAACAGAATAACAACAACCTGAATAGTGCCTCGAAAAATTTCGAACTCTACCGGACCATAATTTGAAATGAGGGTCATGAACAGACATGTACTTTGTTACCCTAGAGCCGAACGCGAGAATAAAAGAAAACAACAAAAAACATTACCTCGGTGTCGAGGTCACCTTAACGCTCGGTAAGACGCAGACTTCCAAGTCCCCTAGTCTAGCATACAAAAGTAGGTCATTAGCCCGTTAAGAGTCACCAACTTGAATATGAAAGAGATCGGAAACGATTTGGACAGGATAGAGCCAAAATGACATGATGCCACATAAAGAAGATAATTACCTGGAGAGGGCATTCCAAACAGGATTTCGACACCGGTATGCTTCCTGCAGCTGGGGCGCATGCCATCCGGCAAGCTCATGGCAGCTGTAGAGAAACCGAAGCAGAGAAAAATAAAAAGGGAAAACCAGAATCAAAGTGAATTCAGTGAAAAAAAAATGACCGTGGAGCAAGAAAAAGGCAAAACGGCCGAATGACAGAGGAGTAAAGGTTTGAAATGATTAGGGTTTAGGAGAGAGCGAGTGGTGACTGTCCGATTTCTTCATAGAATCCCCATCGTCCAATTAACCAAGACTAGGTACCCTGTGGCAAACATGTGACCTCAGGTGAGTTGGAAAATTGCTATTAGTCGACCTGTTTCCAAAGCATCCTCCACCATACGCCTAGGATGTCCTTCAGAGCAGGGCTCAGGGCTCGGTTGAGTATGATTGGGATATATTAATTGAAGGTTGGATGTAAGGAATTAAAACTCATTTAATGTTATAAGGGTTGGTGACCATCCTTAGAATAAGTAGTAAACCAGGCTTTAAAATTGAATGAACAGTGATATACCAGAACACAATACAACCTGTCGAGCATATAGAGGGAAGGGTGTGAAAGAATGGGGTGAGGGTTAATGATACCTAGCACCACATATAAGATATTTGACCACTCCAAGGATCCTTTATATGGGTGTATGGGAAACCGAGTAGTTGTATGCCTTGGGGTAAGTGCACCGGGGTTAAACACCTAGGTAAGGTAATAAAATGGGTAAAATACCAATTTGGGAACTTTAAGAAAAGTTGAAGAACATATGTTGGAAGATTGGTGAATAGCTCGTTATCTTTTAATGCAATCTTAAAATGTTGAACTATGGCAACAAGAATATTCCAATTTAATTTGTCTTTGAATTAAATTGTGAATTAAAATCGAATTTAGTCTTAACAACTACTTGGAAATAATTAATTAATTTATTTTAAATTAATTAGTTGGAGAAATTCAAGTTAGAAGTTTTTCTGAAGTCATGCAAGAGTTATCCCTTAAATTAAGGAGATAAGATTGAGTTATATTTGAGTTGTAATTATTTAACTCATTTTACTAAGTTAAGCCCAGTTAAATTAGTTCCAAATTGTTTGAGGAACTAATAGCATGCATGCACTCAACTAGTGCTACTCAAGTTAACTGAAGATTCCCTCATAATAAACTCATGCATGTCTATTATGAGAAAGACCCAGTTGAGATTAAAGTCAAGGACAATGTACTATCAGTTGCATGTGTTTTCTTATAAAGAAAACTCATGAATGCAGTCAAGGTATCATCCTTGAGTTTTGGAGGCATGATCATCCACTTGGTAGGAGATCATCCACTTGGTAATAAGAGAATCATCCACAAGGAACAGCGCAAGGAAATAAGAGCTTGGAGGGCAGAGAGGAAGGTTGAAGAGAAGCCAAGATTGCCTGTGAGCATCTGTGAGGATTGTACTGAGAGCTGGCTAGTTGTGAGAGCTAAGGCTTTGTATAATTCCTATGTATTTCCACCATGTATGATAATACAATAGTGTGGGGTTTTTAGCTGAGGCTTTTCCCAAAGTATTTTCATGTGTATTATGTGATTGATTCTTCTTCTTATGGTTATATTGTTCAGCTCGATCTTTAAGCTTCCGAAAATTGATAGTAGAAGTAGGTTATAGTATTCTGCTTTGATTTATATTGCATTATCGGGTTAACCTACCATCAGATTTTCTACATAAAACATGCAGGAATATAAGGTAATATGTGAAGCAGGGATAGAGGACTTAATATAAGTGGTAAAAAAAAAACAACCCCTAATGCATATGGTTATGGAGCCATTCCTAGTAAGAATACAGATTGGAAAAAAAATATGGTTATAGTACTTTAATAGAAGTGGAAATTGAGGGTCGTGACACAATGGTGGTAATGTTCCCTGAAATGATCCGTAATAGGACTTTTCGAAAACACTAAACATCATGTGCACATGCAGTGGGTGATGAACCTAAGTCTCTTTAGTCCCATGACCTGCATTTGTGCACCTCAAAAATATTATATAATTATTAAAACCCCAATTCCTATATCTACAACACAATGAAATTTGTGTATTCTATGATTACAAACCCATATTATGGAAATAATAGAGCTTATATATCTTTAATATAAAGTAAATATAAATTAAATTCAGCTAAATATTGTAGAACAAATCAAGAAATGATTGGAGATGGATAAAATATGATGCTAGAGTTTATGTTTTCAGGTATAGGGGATTCCGAGCCATAACTAATATTTTTTGAATGGTTTTGACAAAGCAAAAATAACACATGAAAATTATGAATATATCATACCAAAGGCCATGGGATACATACTGGGAACTAGCTGAGAGTCGTGAAACCAAGCCAGGTTGAGAGTCTCCATCTTGAATGCCTACAAAACCTAAGCTAGTAAGCCTTACTTCAAATTTAGCATCCGGTAAAATTTTGCTTGCCTTAATGTCCCTAACAAAAAACAACAAAATGCACTCAATTTCTCTCATATTCGAATAATGTATTGTTGTTAAGAAGGTTTTTTAAACTAAATGTTTTAGCTTCTCTACACTGTCTGGGCTGCCATTGTTTTTATCTTTCATACACTCATGGGATATCAAGGCAAGGACTCATTACCATTGATTACACTACGAGATCTTCAAACAAGAAAATAACTTGACCTACTTACATCTACCTACATAAACATATTTATGTGAGAATGTTCATCAATATTTTATGATTTCATTTCTCACTTGTTTCAAGAAAAAAGTACAAATCATCGATCACCAAAGTAATAATATAGAACTTCATTTGTGTAGCACATGAAATTATAATTGCAAAATAGTTTCCTTGCAATCAATTTCCACACGTGCGTGTAGTGTTTTAAGCTTTGTGTCACACACATGCATGAACATATATGCATCGATATGTGTACAAGCTAAGCTCCATGGATAAAAGAGACAAAATCTATTAATTGAGGCTCAACTCTTCTATCCTAATAGTGAAAACAAGGAAAATAAAAAACATAAATCAAGATAGGCATCTATTCTTTCTTTGCAAGGAAGGATAAGTCTAGGATGAAATGCATGCAGTGTATTATATAACAACGAGGTATAAACAATTCATAAAACACTAATATTTCATACTTCACATAGTTTGTTGATTATGCACTCTAAAAAGTAGTCAATTAATGTTGTTTACAAATTCAAAACATGTGTATTGATATCTAAGTTGCATAAATTTTTCACAAACTCTATGATAAATTTCTACTCAGTGCCATAGATTCTACTAGGTCTTCCTACTCCTTAAAGATACTTTAATTAGATTCTATAATTTATTTTTTTGGTGAAACTACGAAGATATTAATGTTAAATGTAAGATAGCTACATACGTATTATTGTATTTGAGCGGAGGATTATAAGTCAAATTTAACTTAAGACAACATAGGAAAAAGGATAAGTATCGGTGTATGATTGGAGGAGAACACTCATGATGCACATAGGCGAGAGCTTCAACAATTCCTATAGCAATATTGAGCCTAACTATCTAATCTAGAGGATTGAAAAGAAAGTCCTTAGTATTATTTTGATTGGTTTTCTTGAGCATAACAGATTCAAGATTGCCATTAGGCATATACTTATACACAAGAAACTTCTCATCTTTCATTTCGAAGCATTTCCCCAGCAGAGGAAACAGTCTTGTATGTGATGCCTTGCTGAAGAAATCAAGCTCCCGGACATAGAGATCCTTCTTCACTCTATTAAAGTCAATTCTCTTCACTAACACTTGTTCTACTCCACTCTACATGAACACCCCATTGTAAAGGTCTCTTAACTGACCAACCTTGATCATGGGAGAAAGATCCAATTTGTTGGTTGCTTCAAGCAACTGGGCATATGAAAAATTTTCCCCAAGCCTAATCATGTTGGGAAATCCTCCTCCAATCTTCTATGTACTTTCTCCTAACACATTTATCTTTTAATTTCTTGTTTTGTGTCTTTGAATGTAGAGGAATGCTACTCCTAGTAAAAGAATGAGTAATCCTCCCACTAAACCACCAATAATGGCTGCAAAATTCTTTACCCATTTCTTCTCATTCATTTTTCTTAGTATATTATTATTATGACCAGAGGGACTCCATAGCATATCAGTATATCCATAGAAGATTACACAACATCTTTCCATGTGTTGTTCCTGAACAAAGTGAAAACAATTCCTTGAGATTTTAACTTTGGGCATCAACGTTCTGAGAACATAACCATTCAATAAATTGCTCATAACATCGAAGAGTAGTAGAGACTTCATATTATTATTTATTTTAATGAATAAATAATTATTTTGTTTGGTCTCTATAGTGACATAATGTGACATACACTCTTCTTTTTTCTTAGCATTGAAATATAGTTTTCCGCCTGTGCATTTCAATTTCTCATTCTGCACCTTTATTTTTTCTTATCGATAAAATGCAATCCAGTTTGGCAGGAGGGAATTTCCAATTCCATTCCACAGGTTCCTCAGATGCCCTCAATGGGTGTGCAACCAAGGAATTCCCATAGTTTCCTCAAGTGTCATCAATGGATGCACAGTTGGAGCATTTCCCATTCCACAATTTCCTCTAGTGCCATCAATTGGTGCATGTATGAGGCATTTCCCATCCACAGTTTCTACATCCCCATGAAGCATGGGTGGTGTCATATTTTATCATTGAGGGGTTTTTTCTATGAGACAAATATTGATGGCACGCTGTAACACCCTAGATAGATCTGTTTCTGTCCTTATGCTCTTCTCCCATGTTTAGAAACTGAGGCAACAACTAATGGCTTGCATGAGAGTAGAACATATTTTTTGGCACACACCTCCTAATATATCTGCTAGACATTGAGAAACTAGATCATAGCCAAAGTTTCAAAGAGAAAACGTTGGCACTTCCATTACCACAAAATTTGAAATTAAGGTTGGCAAGGGTCAAATACATATGTTGAAACAATGACCATTGCAAAATTTGAATTCGTGGATGACATCCTTTCTTAATTTATGAGTTGATCTTGGGAAATGAGTTTGTATTTCCTCTTAGAGGCATTTCTACACTTTGATTGCCCATGATGGCAATGATGAGGGCTTGATGCAACAAATGGTAGAAAAATAGTTTACCAACTAACTATAATATAAATAAAAGTTGGTTACTTTACATGTAGTATGTTTGAAATGAAACAGAACAAGCATTTAAGTCATTTTATTTTTTGTCTAAACTAGGAATAACATGCATTGGTCTGAAAATTGTTGCTGGAACTCTTATTTTGTCAATAGAAATTAGTAAAAGAACTTAGGTGGAAGGGTACCTCAGGTTCAATGCACCATTCCTAGAGATATGGAACTTTAGCCTCATATGTAGGTTTTAGGGTGCAACATGACAATTATCAAGGACTGATGAAGGGGGAATAGGCTACCATCTAGAGGTGATTTTGTGGTAATTGATGTATGATAAATACTAAGTGCACCATTCCTAAAGAGATGGAACTTTAGCCTCATATGTAGGTTTTAGGGTGTGGTAACTATTAACGATTAACATAGCATGTGAGATATTTTGTGTCTCTCTTACTGAGAAAAATACATCTATGGTTGAGTTACTAGATGTTATATATATCTCTTGTTTGATGTTTTGGAAACAAATACGACTCTGATTTGAAATTGCTACAACATAAAACTTATAGTTTTATGGTATTTCTCTTGATTTTAAAGGTGGCTTTCTCCTTCTTGAACTCATTACTTTAACAGCAAACAATATGGAAAGCATAAAGAAAAAAATATATTCTGAGGAGAAATCTCGAAGGTGAAATCTCCCCAGTCATTAGCAATATGAAAAGTCTAGAATCGATGTGTGTGAATCTAGAGGTCTAATGGATATTTGTTTTTAAATTGTTTGGGTTGAAATTTAAGTTGATTATTACAATTCCATTTATATAGAGCAAGTATTTATAATCCTATGGTGTTCTTAGTTGGTTTATTATGTTTTGTATGCAGTGACCTCAAAATAAATGGTATTAATGGCCAAATTACAGATGAGATTGGCTATTGCTCTGCTTTGAAAATCCTGGAAATTTTTCGTTCTCATCTTGTGACAATATGATGGGTTTGGATTCTTTCTTAATGCAGTGGACTGGCTCTTCTAGGAAGACCCCATTTTAAATGTTTATATGTCCAAACAAAAACAATAGTCAACTACAAGTTAGTTTAAGCAGATTTGATCATATCCCAACACCCAGGCTCTGGTTGAAGGTTACTATATTATTATTTTTATAGGTAAATGGGTCAAAATCAAGTATTATGCTAAAAAAAAAGTGTCTTTTGATGAGATATAATATGACTGACCAACCTGTTGTGCTCCTTTGAACACCTTTCTAGTGAAATCGAATAGTTATTAATATAATGGTTTCATAGAATGTCTTGAGTTGATTTCATCTTAAATGTTGTTGTAGAGATGTCTTTTATAATGATTTATATGAATAAATTCAGTTTTTTATATCAAAGTTGGAACAACTTGAACAACTGTAAGTATTGTAGTGTCTTTTGGTTGTTAGCTCCTGTAGAGGGTTTTGTTCTGTTTGTAATTGTTTCTATATTTTTACCTGTATTAGAATAGAATGGAAGTTTCCTTAACACATAGGCAAAATTTACAGGATTGTGAAGAATAACAAGTTAATGAGATGTATTACTTCGACGTTGTCTCAAGTTCCAAACTTAAATATTATGTAAGTTGGGAGTGCTAGTTTGGGTTCTACTCTCTTTTCAGTTATTTACTAGTTGAAAAAGTTAATAGGATGTGGAAAGTATAGAGAGCCCATTATTAAATTATATGTTTTTTCATTTTTCTAGGGATATGGCACATAATCAATTAAGTGGGGATATTCTGAGGCTTATCTATTGTAATGAAGATTTACAATATTTATACGGGTCTCAATCCTTTAAGATTGCATGGCTATGTTTTCTTGTTATGCAAAAGGTGTCATTATTTTCCTGTTAATGTTTCAAAGGAAACTTTCAAGTTAATCAATATTTTCATTGCCTATTTTTGCGAACCAAAATTTGGAGCTTCTATCTAAAATTATCATATTTTAATAATTTCTAGGGTTTGCGCAACAACTTTTTAGTTGTAACATCCTCCCCTAACATGTTTGACTTGATAGGGTTGTGGTACGTGTAAGTCACTACATTTGTATCTTCTAGAGGAGAAGCAGGTTTTTTAGAGCATTGATATTTAAATTGTTGCATGTTTTAGTGTAGAAGTTGCAGTAAATTAAGGGATTTTCCATAAAATATTATTGCTGGAAGCTAAAACAATTTTGAACTTTAAACATGTTTATCTTTGTCACGCAGTGATGTGCGAAGAAACAACTTGGCGGACACTATTTCTGATAATATTGGAAACCATACAAGCTTGAGATTTTGTATGTTTTTTTATTTTCCCAACTAAGTTATAAATGGCCAAATGGGTTGATAGCTAGGTACATTTTGATGCATGGGTTTTTTTATGCGTATTTAAGACTTATTTTATTGGTTTTGTCATAAGGTACTTGTTATACCATCAAATCACAGTAGGGATCCCCTTCAACATTGGATTTATACAAGTGGCTACTCTGTAAGTATAAAATTCTCTAGAGCTAAGTTGTGTTCCAGTTCCTTATAACAACCCTAATCCATATTTCGTATGTCATATATTATTTTAGTGAAAGAGAGTAACATAAATTTTTTGTTAAATAGGGAGTGATATGACATAATGCAGGTTGGATAAGTATTTAGTTAGTTGCATGGTATGTACCATCCAAGGAATGACACTAAATTTTTTGCTTTTGTTGTCATAGCCTAATTTTGAAGTGGTTTCCATAGGTCACTATAAGAAAACAAATTGACAGGAATGATTCCAAAAGTGATCGGTCTCATGTAGGCTCTGGTTGTTCTGTATGTAAAGTGTTTGTTAGATCTCAACTTCTAAACAAATCTCTTTCAATTTGATTAAAAGTGTAACATTTGCCCATAAAATCCATGAAATGCTAGATCAGTTAAAAACCATATTGTTTTTGGACATTGTCAGTACATTTCTTATGTAGAATCAATTCACACATTGACCAATGTTTTGTGATCCTTATTAAAGATTTGACCATACTATTTTGGTTTATACTTTAGCGCACTAGTGTATTAGTATATTTCTTACAAGGATTTAAATGATAACCATCCTACTGGAACAGTTACTCCTATCCTAGGAAATTTGACTTACAGTGGAAAGTTTTAAGTTGCTTGCATATTAAATGCTTGAATTATATCCTCCGGTTCCCTGCATTTTGACTATTACTTTAATTCATTTCAAATTTATTTTGTTACTCTTTCCTTTGTAATTCTCAAATATTTGCACAATAATAATCTCACAGTATCTATTCCACCAGAATTGGGGAACATGACAAAGTTGAGCTATTGGTAAGAGCTTTAAATCGCCTCTATCATCATGTATACAATGCAAAAATTAGAAATTAGACTTGAATGATAAGAGAATCCCCATTGGTAGTGACCAGTAATGGATATTCAAGCAACTAAATGACAATCAACTTACAACGCATATTCCGCCTGAGCTAGGGAAGTTTTAACAACTGTTCGAATTGTAAGTTTGTGTTTGCATGGTAGAAGCATATTTAAATCTAATTAGACGGTAAAAATTAATCAATGACTTTTGTGGATTTTTTCTACATGTATTTAACAATACTAGGTTTTATTTTGTTGGGACATGAACCTTGCTGGAAATCATCTTCAAGGTCTAATTTTAGCAAAAATTAGTTCATGCATTGCTCTTAATTACTTGTAAGTAATATAACCTTCAAGTTTACTAGAGAAATTTTGGGATATAATCTTGCTATATATCTAACAATATTGAGCTTGTGTCTTTTCTTAACTTTTGTTGTGTGGCACTGTACATGGAAATCGTTTCAATGGAACTGTTCCTTTGGAATTTCATGAACTTGACAACCTCACTTATTTGTAACCGTTTGTAAACCATAGCCAATGTGATCAATTTATATAACATAATGAACCATTCAATTTATTAAAAGTACATTCAAAGTTATTAGCAATTTTTGTTGTGTGTTTTACAAAAATTTGTCCTCCAACAACATCGAGGGATAAATTTTGTGGAGTTGGGACATATTATAATTATAGACACAATGTGCATTTTTTTTATTTGAATGTCTTAATTAAGTTTGCTAAGCTCCCCATTAAAATTTCATCTAGAAACATAATTTCTCTAAAGGAACAATGGTATCATATCCTTTTTTATTGATCTCTGATCTGATGTGAATGTGTAGGGACCTCTCTAAAAATGATATTTCTTGACCTATTCTCGGATCTGTTGAGGATTTGGATCATCTTTTAAAATTTTAATCTTCACATGTAGTTTTTTTTTCTTTTTATAAGAAGAAACCAAGTTTCTATGGGTAGATGTTATATTAATCCTTGTGAGCTCTATTAGATTGTGAATTCAAGGAATTTGAGTGGAAATAAACTGAGTGGTTTTTTTCCTAGTGGAATTTACAAACTTGAGAGACATCGGGGATATGTAAGTCCTCTGTACTTGATTTGTGTAGCTTGCAAACGTGTGCTTTAGTTGTGTTTTCTTCCAATTCGCTAATTACTGTACCCATTACCAATTTAACGACACAATAACATGGTGTGATATCTCTTCAATGCAGAGGCCTTTCTTCTAATTGATTATTAGGTCTCTTTCCTCAACAAATTGAATAGCTATAGAATTTGGTCTCGCTATATGTTCCTTGGAATGACTTATAAAATACAATTTATTTAATAGGTTCACAATTATTCTCAAAATAACTCTGGAGTTAGATCATATATAAGATATTGAAAAACAATAGTTTAACATGGGAGGTATCATACTAGTTGACCATTTTTTTAGCCTTACTACACTATAGTAATTCATTTGAATCCCATCGCTTATTCTAAGTTCATTTTGCTGTGAAATTACAAAGGAAATAATATTCATATTTCTAGTCCATGTGCTAATTTATATTAGAAATGATTTCAATTGTTTTACATAAATATCTCCTACAACAATTTTTCTGGGTAATAAAGAAGTTTACAAGATTTACCTCAAAAATCTGTAAATATAATGTAAAAAAAAATTGTGGATTAAATTTGGTATTCTTTCTGGTTATTAGTGGATTTGTGTATTTCATCTAACGAGATTGATTATTGGATTTTTTTTTAGGAAATCTAGATCACTGTGGAAATTGGATTGGATCACTTTATGGGACATACTCGAGACAATCAAAAGGTGAAACATTAACTAAAATTTAGATTCTATAGATTAGTTATAGTTTTTGATAAAAGTTTCCGTTAAATTATATTTTTAAAAGAATTAAGTTTATTTTGAAAATGGACAGCTTGAGTCTCAACACCATCTATTGTTTGCATCTCGTTGGGTTCAATTTTATTAGTATGTTTGATAATCATAGTTCTCTACCATTCAAATCAGCTTAAATGATTTACGAAAGGGTCAACAAGAAAAATGGGTCAAGGTATTATTTCTCTGGATTATATCATGGACTTAAGAATTATATCAACATCAATATGTGTCCTAAGTTTAAAATATGTTTTGATTACCTAACCAGGTTCTCCAAGGCTAGTAAGATTTCACATGGACATGGCCCTCCACATGTATAATGATATAATGCAAATCACAGAAAAATTTGAATGAGAAATATGTAATTGGTTATTGTGCTACAAGCACAGTTTATAAATGTTTTTCCAATAATTATAATCCAATTGCTATTAAAAGACTATACACACATAATCCATAAAGCTTGTGCCAATTTGAAACTAAGTTCAAGATTGTTGGAAGCGTCAAGCATAAAAATATTGTGAGTTTCCATGGTTATTCTCTTTCTCCACATGGAAATTTGTTGTTCTATGACTACATGGTCAATGGAAGTCTATGGAACATCTTACATGGTAAGTGAAATGGATGGCAAAACATATCTAGAAATTTACATGTACAATAGTCATATAGGCTTTACCAGAATATTCTATCCAACCTTTCATATATAGTGAATGTTTGCTAATGGCCTACTTGGAGAATCCAAGCAATTTATATTGTATGTAGGATATTCAAAGAAGATTAAGATAGACTAGAACACACATCTAACGATTTCTTTGGTTGCTTCCAAATGTCTAATGTATCTCCAGCATGACTGTAACCCATGTATTATTTACAGAGATGTAAAAACTTCCACCGTTGTCTTAGATAAGAATTTGAAGCACATTTTTCATACTTTGGCATTGCCAAGTGTATCCCTTCTGCAAAAACCCACACCTCTACCTATGTTATGGGTATTCTTAGTTATATTGATCCTGAATATGGAAGGACATTTAGGCTTAACGAGAAAAATTATGTGTACAACTATGACATTGTTCTTTTAGAGCTACTCATAGGCAAGAAAGTTGTGGATAAGGACTCTAATTTTCTTCGTTTGGTAAGATGATAATGACTAAATTTGTTTTAGTTGGGATTCTATTTTTGTCAATTGTGAAGCATGTTTGTCTTGGGATGTTGCATGGATGAAGAAAATAAAGAAATAACCTTGGATTCTTTGACATGGGCGTTTGAATGTAGATTCTATCAAAAGCAAAAAATGATACAATAATGGAAACTGTAGATGAAGAAGTAGAAGAAACATGCACAGATATTTGGGTTGTAAGAAAGATGTTCCAACTTGCAGTACTTTTCACAATGAGACAACCTTTTAGCCATCGCACCATGCATGAGGTTGTCATAGTTTTGTAGTCATTCGTACCAACTTCTAAGTAAGCTCCAAGTATACAAGTAAACCAACCATCCCCTAGCCATAACTACAGCGGATATTTCGATGGGTATGTGGAAGGCAATCATAAATATGTTATAAGAAGCATGAGAAACACTTTTGATGTACATTTTTTTATACTATATGGCAAGGTTATTTCATAGAACACTATTTAACTATTATGAATGCTTGAAAAAACCTAAGATGGAATTCACAATCAAAAGTATATCCAATTGTTCATTCTGCCATATTGTTGCTAGTGGAAAATAAAGCTAGCCTCTTACATCCAAAGCTCACATTTTGAATTTTTTTTTATGGAACAAAGTCTACTAGAAAAGTTAGATCTTGGTAGATATAGAAAACGAGAGTGCCCAATGTTATGAGAAAATGCTTTATGCATGGTTTTCCAGAGAGGTCAATTATAATATTTGTAACATTTTTGTTGCTTGAGTGGTTTCCTAATTGAAGTTTAAAAACGTATATGTGACATCCAATAGGATATCTTGTAGTACCAAATCATGAACCTGAATATTATTTCTTTAAGGTGGAAAACATTGTTGAAAGAAGATATAGATCATGTTACAAGATAATACTGACAAAATTTTGTCGTCTCTCTTCCCTCAGATACAAAGGCTTGATATGGTTTAGAATTAAGTCCTCTTTCCTTCATAGCATAACAATAATATATACACTTAAAAATGTTAATGGTGGATATCTGTGTACATGAAGAATATTGTATGTTTCTTTATTAAATATCAGTCCTTGAATGTAGATTTTATTGCAAGAAGTGAGTATTGTTTTTTCCTTTGTTATTTGATGATTTTTCCGCTTCCAAGCTTTGGGGTCGAAATAATCTCCATAGGAAAGACCGTGCTTTCAAGTCGGGTCTAGATGCTCATTAGAAAACTATGCTCTCTAGGTGGGTCTGCACATGTCGTTTAGGAGAGAATATATGTATATTCTGCCTTGTTGGATTAATTGAAAACAAAATAGAATGGAAAACAGTCTCGATTTTTTTTTTTGAGGTGAATTGTCCACTAGGTGAAATTTAAATATGGAAATAATGTATATCATGTGTGTGCTTATTAGGTACTTTGCTTCAAATAATTGTGTGTGAGAGATGAGGTGGATTGGATTGACAACGACAACAAGTGGTAGGCTAGAACATGTTATTTCTTCAACTAAATAATTGTTGTCCTGTGAAAAATGAATAGGTTATCCACCTGATATGATGAAAATGCTATTTTATCTTTGTTTTCAAACATATGGCTGATGATTTGCTGAGGAAAATGACACTTCTTTATGATAAGAACTTAATTATATGATGAATCAATAATTAGGTTTTGTAGACATTATAAATAATAATACCAAGCAAGGGATTCTATAAAACATTCATGGCGCACGATACAATAATGCTGCCAAACTTATTCTGGAATGATCAGAGATACTTGTGGTCTTAGTGTCAGGTGAAAAACTCATTACTCACTCAAGGCTATTGTGTTCATTGTAGTATTTTGTACGTACACTTGTGTAATTAATTGAAGCAAACATGTACTCTAGGTCATGGAATAATTTCACAATTTCCTTCTTGTGCTAAGAACCTTCCATGGGGTTAAGGTTAGGGGAAAATTAGCTTCCATAAGTGCTCACATAATTCTTTAAAGGGTGCTAGCTCAATGGAAGAGCACCTGCCTTGTAAGCAGGAGGTTGGTGGCACGGTGCCTTAATACGAATTAATTAATGATATTGTAGTTTATTTTTAATGAAATGCTTTTTATAGTGATTTATTTCAATGGTTGATTATTTTTCTCGATTTATTATTTTATGTTCTCTAAAGAGACAAAAGTGATGTTTTACTGTCTTTAAATATATTTTTAATTTTCTCTATGGAAACAATAGCTATAATTAAAGACATGTTATCTCTATAACGACAATATGTCTTTAATCCCAACTATTGTCTCCGAAGAGAAAATAATGCTTGCGTTATATATTGTCTTTATAGAGACAATTTCTTAAGACAATAATTTGAGGAAATCACTTAAAGAAAATATCTAAGATAATACACTAGTTTATTTTTTGTCTCAACCTAAGAAAATCTTCCCAAAAATTGTCCCAAATATTGTCTTTAAACCCCCGTGTGTCTAGTAGCATGTTGCAAATAGAACACAGTATTGGAATCCAGATCCCTTTCATTAACAACAATTCTTTTTTATAGAATATGCATCCCTCCTTTCCATGGTGGTAGGGAGACTGCACAACCTATATATCTCCTCCCACACTCCTAGACCTTATCCATCCATATAGAGTTAAAACATAGACTGAAATTCTCATTACTTGCTGCTCAAAAACCCCTAACCCTAAACCTAGGAGATAGTATTTTAATCTTTTAATGGAAATGTCTTACAACTATTTATCCCTCCATTGGAAATGTGCATTTCATAACATTTCATTTCCCTTTCATGTACATTAATTTTTTTTTCCAATGGTTACACTTGGGCTCCAACATAGTGCAACTAATGGTGCATTGAAGTGATGTTTATTCTATGTTTTATCATGATTTTCAACTTATGTGGGGGGGAATTTAAATAAACATGCTATAGTTCTCCAATAAACATAAAATACAAGTTAAATTCATAGAACCATCTCCCATAATTACATTGACTTTTGTTTGGTTATGATGAGGTTAACAATCTATCCATTCTTGATCAAGTGCTGAGTATTTAGCTAAAAATTAAAGTAATCAGAATGGCTCGAAAACTGAATGACTGCATCTGTCTCAGAAAAATGATCCTAACACAACTCGTTTGGTTGAAAACTAAGTTCATATGAGAAAGTTATTATGCTCTAATACTTTTGCTAAATAGCTGAAATTTGTAAAAAAAATGCCCAGTCACTGCACTGTTGATAGTCTATACTGCTCACATGGCAGGTGACTAGGCATGGTTAATGCAGGTCAACGATGAATCGGGGATGCACAAGTGGCAATATTTTGTTGGGTTGTACAGTGGTGTGTTGGCACGTTTCTATTGGTTTTATTCTGGACCAATGGAAGAATGCCTCGTGGCAAGCCCGAAGGCCGCCACGTGGCACCTCCCAAAGGTCGGGTTGGTTGTCTACAAAATGGAGAAAAATATATGGCAGAAGTCGGGGTCGGACCTGTAACCTCCTACACACAACCTTATGCCTTAACCACTTGCTCTACCAGATGGTTCCTAACCATTACGTTCCCTGTTTAGTTTTGAAGTTTAACGGAAATGGGGTTGGTGGTTAGGGGAAGGCCAGCCCATGGACCATCCCTCCCCCCATGTGAACACAAACATATAACCACAACATTCTTTATTAACCCCGACGGCTATCCAAACCAGCAGTGCAACGATTACCATGTGAACAATACCATAACTCTAACGGTTAGCTCCGACAGACCATAACCACGACGGTTAATGCGACATAAACATTGCATGTGAACAATCTATTAAACAGTCGGATGTTACAGTCTAGGTTTGCGGTAATCTAGTATAATATTAATTAAGTGTAGTTAACAAACACTTAACCCTCAGTTTAATCTTGCGGCAGATTTGGTGGCGCCCCCAAATTTAGTGTGCTAATTGGAGTCATTCCAGATTTAGTGGAGCTTTTCTAGGAAACGACTGTCTGAACCATAGGGAAGTCAATTTTCAACCAAATTGAGCTTAGAAAGAGGTGTTCTTAGCTAATTTGGACATTCTGAACACATTGGTACATGTATCAAGAGCCATAGAGATTTGTAAAATAACATTTTGCCACATTCAGCTAATACAGAGGCCAAAGCCATGGAAGATGGACCAAGGAGATGTAGCCCAGGAGGGATGAACTCCTTCATCAAAACAATGTGTTAATGTGTTTGTTTGATGGTTTGTTGCACTTTGAATGTTTTTTGTTCATTATTTGTTTCCGAAGCTATTTTTTTCATTAATGTCTTTTTAAACTTAAGGAAATTTACCTCATTCTATGAACAAACAACTAATGAAACCTCAACACAAGAAGCAATAAGGAAGAACATGTTTATAAATATGTTATTCTTATTAGCACAAAAAAACTAATCATACAAGAATAGATCAAGTTGGTATCAGAGGGAGGTTGAATTGCTTGATTTCTTAAGTTTGTGCAATTAGGGTTTTAATGGTTGCAAAATTGTGATGGTTACAAGGATAAAGTTGCAAAAAGGAGAAGGGAAGTTATTGGTTACAACTCTTGAGGTAATTCCTAGAAGAAGGAGAGCCACAAGGCCACAATGTCCACCACCCAAAATTCCAATTCCAGTTGCACTTGAAACTCCTCAAGTTTTGCCTTTAATTGAGATTGAAGAGGTACAAGCAGTACCAATTTTTGAGCCTGAATCCACAACCATTATGTCTGGAGAAAGAGAGCCTAAAGCTCCCTCTTCAGAAGAGGAAGAATTCAAGAAAACATTCTATACTTTGACTGAGATGGTTAAAGTACTTTATGAAGAGAGGAACACTAGAATGGTTGGAGAGAGTTCTAAACCTCCACATGCAGAAGGAAGCTCAGAGGAAAAAAAAGATGAGAAGAAGGATTCCAAAGGGAATGGTGGATAGTCACCTCCATATCCACCATCCTCATCATCTTCCTCATCATCTCCATCATTTCACATAGCATCATCTTCCACTACCACCATTGAAACTGCCCATACTCATTCAAGAACCCCAAAAGGAAAGACTCCATTACTGAAATTGGACATAAAATTTGAACTTCGCATGTACAATGGACATAAAAAGTTGGACAACTGGATCCGAGAATTGGAGGTATACTACAGAATTCAGAACCTTCGAGAAGATGACATAAAGATCCAGTTGGCTTCACTAAGGCTAGAAGGAGCTACATTAGTTTGGTGGGAAGAAAAGACTCAAGAGGAAATGAGAATCCATTACTTGGGTTGAATTTGTTTATGTAATTAAAAGACAGTTTTATCCTCTAGCCTATATGCAAAAATCCATTATGAGTTGGCATAATTTTAGGCATCTTAAAGGCCAAACAATCCAATATTATACACAGGAGTATAGGAAAAGGGCTTTGTTATTAGGAGTGAATTTGAATTCCCAAGATACACTGCTGAAATATAGTGGGGGTTTACATTCCTATCTGAAACATATTATCCTTATGTTTAATCAAAATAACTTAGATCAGGTATGTGTGCAAGCCACGGACCTTGAATCTAGAGGAAAGAACATTCAGGAAGAGGGTAGTGAGAGGAAGCCATTCAAGGGTAAGGAGAAAGAAAACGGTGGAAAATGGAAGGGAAAGAAGAATGCAAGTGTGAAGAAAGAAGGGGAGAAAATCACATGCAAAAATTGTTCCAAAGAGGGGCATGATGAAGCCCACTGTTGGAAATTGCATCCCAAATTAAGGCCTAAGAAACAAAACAATAAGGGAAAACAAAAGACGATCGCTACCACACAACATGTCCTTGGTTTAGATTCTGGTGATGAGACCAAGATTTTATCCATGGTTACAAAAGGAAAAGAAATTGTTGCAAGCACTAGTTCATCACATAGTCAAAAAAACACTCCAAATGAAGAGTCAAGAATAGAGTTGTTTCATGTAAGAGTGATTTCAAATCATACAAATATTGATGCATTATTTGATAGTGGGTCACAATCAAACTTGATTTCAGAAGATTTGGTTAAAAAGATAAACCTTGAAACTGTACCTCATCATAAGCCACATCCATTGGGTTGGATAGTTAACAATGCAAACTTATATGTTACAAGGAAGTGTTTATTCAAGTTCGCCATTACTGAAAAGTTCATTGATGAAGTTGAGTTATATGTAGTTCCAATTGACATCTCAGGAATAATTTTGGGCAGTCCTTACTTGTATGATAGAAAAGTAGTATTTTACTGCCAGGACAACAAATACATATTGCTCAAGAATGGGGTGGAGTACATAGTGAGAGCCCATCACAAAAAGCTGAAGATTTCTTTGGTTAATGCAAGGCAGATGAAGAGACTAGTAAATGCAAGTAAAAATTGTGTGCTTCTCATGATCAAGAAAAAGAATGATATTAATTATGAATCTTTTGGACATTGTGATGATAAATTGAAATCTGATTTGTTTGATCTGGTAAGCAAGCATGGCAAGATGCTTCAGGAACCAAATGGGTTACCTCCCAAGAGGGAAATTAGGCATGAGATTCAGTTGCAAAAGGAGGTTCCACTTCCAAACATTGGCATGTATCGCATGTCTATTATGGAGAGCATGGAAATCAAAAAGAAAATTAAAGAATTGTTGAACAAAGGTATCATACACCCATATACTTCCCCATGTGGTTCACCCATTGTCTTGGTGCCAAAGAAGTATGGAACTTGGCGCATGTGTGTGGATTTTTGTCCACTGGACAAAATCATGGTAAACAATCGTTATCCACTCCCAAGAATTGATGATTTACTTGATCAGTTGAGGTATGCAAAGTATTTCACTAAGTTAGATTTACGAAGTGGTTATCATCAAGTTAGGATAGTTGAAGAAGACATTTGGAAAATTCCATTTAAAACTAAAAAAGGATTGTTTGAGTGGCTTGTTATGCCTTTCGGTCTTACCAATGCTTGAGCTACTTTCATGAGGGTAATGAATGATGTCTTGAGACCATTTCTAGATGATTTTGTCATTGTTTACTTAGATGATATCTTCGTATTCAGCAACTCAAGAGAATAACATGTCATGCATGTAAACAAAGTACTTAATGTCTTGAGAAAAGAATAGTGGTTTTTAAAGATGTCGAAGTGTGAATTTGGCAAGACTTCTTTGGTGTATTTGGGACACATTGTTGGAGGAGGTGAGCTGAAGATAGACCCCTTTAAGGTTGAGGTCATTCTGAATTGCCCCAAGCCCAATACAGTTACAGAGGTAAGAATATTTTTAGGGGCAGCACAATATTGGAGAAGGTTTATTGCTAATTTTTCTTCCATTGCAGCTCCATTACATGCATTGACAATGTCAAGAAAGTCTTCCTTTGGGGAGATGTACAATAGAAAGCATTTGATGCTTTGAATCAAAAGATAGTTTCAACACTAGTATTGGCACTTCTGGATCTTAGACATCCATTCAAGATTCAATTGGATGCAAGCGATTATGCCATGGGAGCAGTTCTATTGTAGCATGGTAAGCCCATTTCATTTCATTCTGAAATCTTTAATGGAGTTGTAACTAACTATCCCACATATGACAAAGAACTTTATGCATTGGTACAAAGTGTTAAGAAATGGAAGCACTACTTGATGGTTAAGGAGACCATCATCCATATCGACCATCAACCATTGCAGTACTTAAAGTCACAGTCAAAGTTGCAGCAGTCATGACATTTCAGATGGATGGGTTTTCTACAACAATTTCATTTGGTTATTAGGTATAAAAAGGGAATCTACAATAACATAGTTGATGTGATTTCAAGGCCTATTGTAAATTCATCTATTATACTCAAGAATAATTCTATTTTGCATGAAAGTTACATAGAAAATATGCAAATGATAGTGACTTTCAAGAAGTATATGCAACCTTGAGTAAAGGAAATCAAATTGAAGAGTTGGATTATCATGTACATAACGGTTTGTTGTATCACTTGGCCAAGTTGTATATTCCACGGGGAGAAAGAAACAATATCATAAGGGAGGTGCACACTTCATTGATTGCTGGACACTTTCATGCAGAAAAGACGGTAGAAAATATTCAAAGGTATTGTTATTGGTCACGCATGTTGGATAATGTTTCTCGTTTCATAAGAGGATGTTCTTTATGTGCTACAAGTAAGCCTAGCATTAGGAAACTTGGTTTATAAACTCCACTTCTGGTACTTTCAAGTCCCTGGGAGAGTATCTCAATGGACTTTGTAGGAGGTCTTCCATTGTCAAGGAAATGTCATGATTACTTGTATGTAATTGTAGACAGGTTCAGCAAAACGTGGATACCAATACCATGTAAAAAGAAAATTATAGCTGAAAAAACAACTCATCTTTTCTTCTAAAACATTTGGGTTCATTTTTCTCTTCCTACTTCTATTGTAAGTGATCGAGATTCTCGATTTTTTGGGAATTTTTGGTCAAATTTGTGGGACATGATGGACACAAAGTTGAAGAAGAGCACAACCTTTCATCCACAAACATATGGACAAACCGAGGTGGTCAATAGAACAATTATTCATCTTCTTAGAGGATATTGAAACAAACATCCCAAGTTGTGGGATGAACAGTTGCGTTACATATAACATGCATATAACAGGGCAAAGCATTCTTCCACGAAAACATCGCCATTTGAGGCATGTTATGGGTACTTGCAAAGATCGCCATTGGACTTCATCTTTGAGAAAGATGTTGCCATCGATGGTCAAAGTGACATCGATAAGGCAGGAAATTCATATAGAAAATTCAGTTGATACATCATACAGTGTAGGAACAACTTGAGAAAAGTCAAAGCAGCTACAAGTTAAGGCATGACAAACATCAGGTTGATCAGAAATTTCAAGTTGGCGACGAATTTTGGTTATATATTAGCAAAGAGAGACTTCAAGGGGAAGGTAAAAATCTTAAGCCAATACATTATGGTCCTTTTAAAATTTTGGAAATGATTGGTAACAATGCATTTAAGCTTGATTTTCCTCCTTATATGCAAATATACTCTGTTGTTAATGTTGAGAATTTGAGGTTGTTTGAGCCTTATTTGATTTATGATCAAGGGGAGCATGCTCAGATGCCATCAATAGATGATTTCTTACCAGAATATCTAGATGAAATTCAGCAGGATCTCATACTTGACAAAAGAACCAAGACTTCGAAGAGAGGGGATGTCAAATACCTTAGAGTGGGACTCAAGGGACAAAAGCCTTCTCAAGCCAAATGGTTGTAGGCCGAGAAGGTGAGGGAGATGTATTCTCACTTGCTGAACAATTGTTAGTATCTTTTGGGGTCCAAAAGGCTTCTAGTAGGGGGGAATGATCAGGTGCTCTGTATTTAGCTCAAAAAGCAAAGTTCTCAGAATGTCTCAAAACCTGAATGACCAAGCCCGTCTCAGAAAAACGATCCAAATGAAACTCGTTTCGTTGAAAACTGAGTTTTTATGAGAATGTTATTGTGTTCTCGTCGCTTTGCTAAACATGCAAAATTTGCAAAAAAACGCACAATCGCTACATAGTTCGTAGTCCATACTGCTGATGTGGCAGGTGACTAGGCATGGTCAACACAGGTCAATAGAGAATTAGGTATGGACAAGTGGCAATATTTGGTTGGGTTGTACAATGGTATGTTGGCATGCTTCTATTGGTTTTTTTTGGACCAATGGAAGAATGCCACGTGGCAAGCTTAAAGGCCGCCACGTGGCACGTCCCAAAGGTCGGGTTGGCTGTCTACACTAGAGAAAAATATATCGCAGAAGTCGGGGTTGAACCCATGACCTCCTATACACAAACCTTATGCCTTAACCACTTGCTCTACTGGATGGTTCTTAACCATTACGTTCTCCATTTATATTTGAACTTTAATGGAAATGTCAATGGTGGTTAGGGGAGGGCCAACCCTCCCCCAATGTGAACGCAAACATATAACCGCAACATTTCTTGTTAAGCCATGTGGCTATCCAAACCAGCACTGCAATGATTACCATGTGAACGATACCATAACTCTAACGGTCAGGCTAACCCTTAGTTTAGTCTTGTGCCGGATTTGGCGGTGCCCCCAAATTTGGGCCTGCCACCAAATTGCTAATTGGAGTCATTCCGAATTTAGCCAAGCTTTTCTAGGAAAAGACTGACTGAGCCATAAGGAAGTCAATTTTCAAACAAATTGATCTTAGAAAGAGGTGTTATTAGCTAATTTTGACATTCTGAACACATTGGTGTAGGTATCAGGAGCCATAGAGCTTTGTAAAATAACATTTTTCCACATTGAGCTAATATAGAGGCCCAAGCCATGGAAGTTGGACCAAGGAGATGTAGCCCAGGAGGGGTGAACTCCTTCATCAAAACACTGTGTTAATGTATGGTTTGCTGCACTGTGAATGTTTTTTGTTCAGTATTTGTTTATGAAGCTATTTTCTCATGAATGTCTTTTTAAACTTAAGGAAATTTACCCGATTGTATGCACAAACAGCTAATGAAACGTCAGCACAAGAAGCAATAAGCAAACACATGTTTATAAATCTGTAATTTTTATTAGGACAACAAAAATAATCATACAATAACTGATCAATTCTCTTTCAAGAAAATGATTTCCAAATTTGACCCCTAAACTCAAGTTTTGATATTCTTTCAACTACAAAAAAACCATAGTTATGTGAATCATCAAAAGGGGATAGATGTGAAAACATGTGTGAGAAATTCGCCACATATCATATTACATAGTGATAAGCCTATTAAAAATCATGAATTATTGATTTTGAAGTGAAATTTAAATTTTATAGTGAGTTACCAGATCAAAACTAGAAAAATTAAAGGACAAAAGTCATAGTTCTCCTAATGAATAAAAAATAAGAGGGTCATCATACTCATTTCTCATGAACCCTCAAACTTTTATCTTGGAAAGAATGATGGTAAAGTTTTGTCCATTGACTTCATCTTTATTATGTGCAAAATTGAACCCTAAATGCAAGTTTTTTAATGTATTCCATTAGGAAAAACCTTGCCTTTCGAAATGGTTACAAAAATAGTTAGGTTGAAAGAAACCACCCATGGCAATGGTATTCTTAGTGCTAGCCAATTAGAATGGAATTTTAAACAAAATGATGGATTTTCAATTAGATGGTTTTTTTTTTTGTTTTCCTTGTGCATTAAAACACATAGGTCAAAGCCATTCAAGGGAACATGTCGTAGTACTCCTACGAGCATAGAAATTGAAAATAACATCATAATGTCTTAGCTATTTTGGTAAGTCTAAAAATAATATATTTACCATATTCCACTAGCTACAAGTTTTATAATTCCTTTCACTAGGAAAAACTTTTCTTGTATGAAACAAGAATAAAATAACTACTTTGTAAGGAAACATATGTGAGAAGGGTGTTGCTAACACTATTTTAGTAATGCATATTATTGCTTATTGATCTAAGGTTGTGCTTGACATCCATTCTGAGTAGAAATTCACGAGGTAAAGTTATTCAAGCATAAAATCCATAATTCTCTAGGCGTCATATAATAAAATTTTGTCACGAAAGAACTTCCCATCAATTCCTACTAAAGTATTTTGTGATGTCAAGGACAAAATGATATCCATCAACCTTCATGGCTACAATTTGAAAATTTCACATTTATATGGAGGTTTTACAATATACCAATTTTGAAATGACCACTTTGTAATTAATTTTATCTTAAATCATGTTTTATATACACTTAATACCCAAAATATGAGTGAACAACTAAATCATTAGGAATCTTCCATGGAAATCAATTGAATGTATTAAGAAATAGCTAAAATTTTGATTGATCTCCACCTACACTTCATTGTCTATGCCACTTTAAGGACACCTCAACCTTCATTTTAACATGTATATCAACTAAACAAATTTCAAATATTATTTTAACTTTAATGTAAAATAATTCAATTTCACAATTTCACAATGGCTCGGCTTCAACTTTCCTTTTAGATGCAATATCCACTTGCAAAAATGATTTCCTTTCCGATGCAATATCCACTTGCAAAAATGAAATTAACCTGAATAGGCATAGAGGAAGAGTGGGTTATGTAGATGGAAAAATTGAGAAGAAGCACAAGATCGTAAAATGAAGGAGAAATAAACTTCAAATAACAGTGTTAAATTGACATTGATTTTCTCAATACAACCATGACCATAAACAACAATTGTGTGATACACTCCATTCCTAGATCTCAACTACAATATTCTCTACAAAACCTGAAGAAAAAACCATTAAACCATTACATATAATAAGGTGGCAATAAGACAAAGACATGATAGACATGAAATGGGAAATAACCAATAAGCGGTGACAAACCCAAATTTATTATTGCATAGACAGATCTCATCCTAACTGTTTAGTCAGAATTGACAAGAAATAATTACTAAGAGATAAATCTGGAAAATAGCAAGAAGATGTATTCACAGGAGTCAATCAGAAGAATGCATTGTACTATAGTTCAAAGAAAGCAGAATACCAAACTTGGAAGCTTGGTAACCAGTAACTCCCAGGGAACCCGGATAAGCCCCTTTTCCATATATTCCCGATTCCATATATTCTCGAACAGGCAGACATGCTTGGTAACCAGTAACTGCCAGGGAACCCCGGATAAGCCCCTTTTCCATATATTCCCGATTCCATATATTCTCGAACAGGCAGACATGACCTCCATAGGTGAAACAACGTTGCCTGGGAAGTAGCCAGTCTGGAAGGGATTGGTCACTGCTCCAACAAGAATAGTGGGGATGTTGATCATCATCCCGTCGATGCGCACTACCCGAGGCATTGAGTTTTGGAGTTCCCTACCCAGGCGTAGGGTAAATGAACATTCTTCTTCCACAAGAGATTGGTATGGAATCCACATCTCATACAGAAGCCTTCAACGGTAACATCATTGCCTTAGATTCTCCAAGTGCAGAGCTTTTTGGAGAAGAACCCCAACCAGAATCTTGAGTTTAACATCCTTGAACTCGAACCCTACCCATAATTAACCCACTTGCTCATTTTTAGAGTCGTTTGCTCCATGTTGTGCAGGGGAGCTTTGCTCATAACTGATTAATACCCGTCGAAAGATTTCATAACTAATAATACTGGTCAAATTAATCTAATGGTCAAATTTATTTCTATCGTCTAACCCCTGAATCACAAAAAGACAAGTGGCATGGGAAGGGAGGGGAGTTCTTCCCGGAGGGAACGCCTGACAGTGTAATAATAGCTTTTTCATTATATTATTTTTTCAAAATTATAATTAATTATAAGTTTTCAGAAAGAATTAATTATATTTAAGTTGTTCATTAACTTTTGGGTTCACAATGAATGGGTGCAGTATTCAAATTCCAATAATAATAAAACTGTCCATTGCGTGTTTTTGTCAAAACACCCATTTGTAAAAGTGAAGTGCCAGATAATTTTAGTTTACTCTGTTCAGTATGGTTGGCCGTCTATTATAGTGCGACAGGAAGGTTTAGGTTTTTCTGATCCAGGTGGCAGTGGGGCTATCTGATTATATATATATATATATATATATATATATATATATATATATATATATATATATATATATATATATATATTTAATAATAAACATAAAAATACAATATAATTTAATTCTGGACTTTTTATTCATTTAATATCAATCATTTAAACGAAAAAAACAAATCTTAGAAAAATTCATACAACACCTTCCAAATTATTCAAATATATCTTTTGGAACACCTTTAAAATTATTCAAATATATCTTTGTTATATATATAATCAAAATATTTTCGTCATATATATAATTAAAATCTTAAGAAAATGGGGAACTTGGAATAAGAAATTTAGATTATAATAATAATGTTGACTTATAAATTTAACCACAAACAGCCAGATATTTAATTTTGAATTTATGAATTTTTTTCAATATAAAATAACAGATTGTTTATCTTTGCATGGTTTTGGAGGTCTTTAACTCTATAGAAATTTAAATTCCATGACGAGATCCTCCTTGCAAGAGTTGATCAACTGCTCAGCACCTGCTACTATTAAATCATAAACATATAAAACAATGATAAGCAATTTAAATTCTACCAAAATATGATAGAGGTTCACATCTTCTTCACTTTTCGTGATGCCTAAACTAGTGAGATAATTGTCGATCCTGGTGTACCAAGCACGAGGTTCAGGTTTGAGACAGTACAATGCTTGCTTGAGTCTGCACACATGAGACTCTAGATCAAATGTCTCAAGGTATTTTGGTTCCTCTATGTGCATGTCCTCCTCAATAACACCATTGAGAAATGTTGTTTTTACATCCATCTGGTGGATTTTCCACCCCATTTGTGTGGCTAATTCAAGAATTGATCTAATGGATGAATACCTTGGTATAGGAGCAAAGGTTTCCTCATAGTCAATTCCCTCAACTTGAGAGAATCCTTTGGCCACAAATATGACCTTATACTTCTCTATGCTTCCATATTCTACATTCTTAAGTTTGAAGATCTATCTTGAAACAACAACTAATTTATCTGTTGGTCTTGGGACCACTTTCCAAAAAAAATTCTTCATGACGGATTCGTATTCCTCCACCATTACATCAACCCAAACTAGTTGGTCAATTGCTTCCTCAAAAGAGGATGGCTTGGTCTCTACGAGCTCAGTGATTAGAAATATGTATCTAGTGCTCCTCTCAGGTGACCTCCTTTGCCTGTGTATATTTGAAGGAGCTCCCACATTCTCCCTCACATCCTGCACAAGTCTATCAACTTCCCTGGTTCTTTTTCTACCTTCTCTGGATTGTTCTGCTTGAGAGGCTATCTCCTCTCTGCTCCTGTATTTGTGGCTACTCCATAACTTCTTGAGACTCCTCCTTTGGAGCTAAAATCTCCTCTTCTAGTGGGATCTAAAGCGCCCTCTCAAGAGGAAACTACATTTCTTTCTCCTCATCAAACTTTACATCCCTTTGCATAATTTTCATTTTGAGGGAAGGTAAGTACATGTGGTAATTGTGTGGAGTTTCGGTGTAACCTAGAAAAACTCCCAACTCTGTTGTTGGGTCAAGATTCTTCCTCAAATATTTACATACATGCAAGTAAACAGAGTCTCCAAAATTTTTGAAGTGAGACACATCAGAATTTCTCCCCAAGAAAGCCTCCTACGGTATAATCATACCAAGAATTCAATGAGGACTCTAGTTCTACACGTATATTGTTTGGCTACATGCCTCTGCCCACAAATGCAGTGGTAAGCCTTAGTCATGTAGCATAGCTCTCACAACTCCCACAATGCTCTTGTTCTTTCCCTCAACTACGTCATTATGCTATGGGTTGTGGGGTGTTATGAGCTCTCTTCGAATGCCTATTTTCACATAGAAATCCTTGAAGTAATTTGAAACCTACTCATCTCCATTTTCACTCCTAATATCCTTTACCTTCTTATCTGTCTCTTTATTAACTAGTGCCTTGAATTCTACAAACTTTGAGAATGTTTCATCCTTCTTCCGCATGAAGAAGATCCAACACTTCCTTGAGAAATCATCAATAAAAATAACAAAATACTTATGTATGGCAGTGGAGGATGTCGAGAAAGGTCCAAAAACATGAGAGTGGACTCTTTCCAAGACTACATGTGCTTTGTATTCTCGATCATGGAATGTAGATTTCTTCATTGACATCGCAGACTCTGCACTTTCTCTTCCTTAGTGCTTAATGTAATGAAATCTTCTACATCCAACTTGTATAAGTTCTTCACACGAACCTTAATCTGCTTCACCTGTCTACTAGCTATATGTCTCAATAATTCTTTCCCTTTGCTAAAGATCACATGATAACCACGGTATTTGAAAACTGCTACAGAGATGAGCTTATTCTTTAAGCCTAGAAAAAACATGACATCTTTGAGGCAAAGAGGGGATCCTGATTTTCTCTTAGAAGTTACTGTACCAATCCTCGTAGCACTATACCTTTCTTCATCCTCAAGCTCAATATGCATCTGGAGATCTTTCTCCTCCAAGTCACTGAAAAAATTTCTACACCCTATCATGTGGAATGAGGCACCAGAATCCATGTACCACACACTTCTCATCATATAATTTTCCATGCATGTGATAAGGGTGAATTATAGCTCAAACTGTGAAGCCAATGCCTCACCTGTTGCTCCTAAGTTCTTAGAATACTTTTTTTATGGACACTTTGTAGCATAGATTTAGAACTCATGAAAATTGAATTATTTTACTTTGGAAAAGTCTTTCGTCTTGCCCCCTTGGCTAGATTTTTGTTTGGTTTGAGATTTCTCTCCTTTGCCCTTCTTTCCCTTTCCAGCCAATGCAAAATTCTCTTCATCCTCTCCCTTGGATGAGGTTCCATCTCTGGTATTCCTCCTGATATCTTCTTGTACCAAATTGGACTACAAGTGTTCCCAATTCAGTAATTTATCCCTCCCATTCACCGAGTGTTGGTATCTATGCCAGCTTTTGGGAAGGCTTAGAAGAGCTAGTGATCAGGTGATCAAGGTTTAGCTCAAAAATTAAAGTGCCCAAAAAGTATTGAAATTGGCATCAATTTGAAGTGCTCATAGTTCTGAATCCAGCGATGTCCATTTCACCTCAATATGGCATTGTATGCTCAAGTTATTACTTTCTGATCGTTTCACCCAACAACTAAAATATGAGAAGGGTTGTTGACTGGGAAGCTAACTGGGCTACCATGCTTCTGACATCATAAGGCGATTGTGCAGGTACAAACCAATGAGGTTATGCCAAATAGCAGCCTCATATTGGTCAAATTAATCATGTTTTGATTGGGTCGTGTTTTTCGTGGTGAACCAATTAGGGTTTGCCATGTGACCCAACCAGAGTCCTCCATGTGACACCCCACGGTTGGACAAAATTTTTCTAATGCTCAGATAGGCTGGGCTGGATTTGAGCACATTACCTCTGTTCACCAAGACAAGTGCCTTACCACTATTCCCTCACTATGTTTCTTAACACCATATGTCTCTGACGCTATTTGAAGTTTAACTTGGCGTAATTTTGGAGGAGGGGTCGGGATGTCAGTTCTGACCTGCGGTCACCACATTACCATACAACCGAGAAAAAAAGGAGGGGAGCTCGAGACCTTAGCCCAATTCCTAGTCATAGGTCTTCCACACATGTTCACCAACGAGAGTTGAGTATGACCATTGGCAGAGAAGGGGCTAGGGATAGCCCTAGGCTCCGGTCGCATAAGCCTGCACAAGAACATGGTGCAGACACTCGGTGAAGGGAGCTTTGTAAGGGGACTAGCGCTAAGCCATATGGCCTCTAATGCGACGATGGCGGATCGACGCGAGGGGCTTCAGCGGAAAAGGTGGGTCATTGGCCTGACCCTCAGCCCTATGGGGGTTAATATGAATACGACCCAGGAGTTAAGGGGCCAAGGCCATCGGGGGTGGGCGGTTATCCCCAACCCCCACCTAGATGGTCCACGTGGAAAAAATTTCCACATTTAAGGGTTATTGGGAAATTTATGTATCCAACAAATTGCATCTTTGGCGGGTGAATTTGTCTCCTCCACAATCGAAAACAAGGGGGATTTCTAGGGGACTTAGATTGTTGGTCTGATTTGTAGGATAGATAATAGAAAAACTACATGAAGAGCTTGTAGGGCCAGATATTTGTGATTTTATGGCCTTTTGGAGCTCAAGAAGAGTCTACTTAGGGGTTTTTGGACATTCTGGATCCAATGGTGACCTCTATTTTTTTTTTTGAGCACATATAAAGGAATATATTTTAAGTTGAAGTCCATGGGTGTATGGATCAATCAATGTGTTGGAGCCATTCTTGAAGGGGTTTTCTTACCTTCAAAATTTTACTGTAGTACTTTTTACTTGTAGGGTTCACCTCATTTATACTTTTCTCACTATGTCTTGTTGAGGAAAGTTTTCTATTTTCCCTTCAATGACTAATGGAAGTGCTTATATTCTCATGTATGCTCATTTTCAGATGGAGTAAATGGTGTTTGTAGGAGACATCTTGTGTTGTTGATGTTTTCATGACGAACTGTAGGTTTTCATGATGTTTATATGAGAGTTTTTTGCAAGATAATATTTCCTTGAAGGGGAAATAGCCACATGTTTTATTAGCAAACTTTTATGTACTCCTTTTCCACTGAATATATAGAGCGGTATAGCTATGTTGGCAGGCCCAAAGATGTAGCCCAGGAGGGGTGAACTCTGTCACTAAATCCTTTGTTGGGTGAACTCCATCACCAAATCCTTTGTTCTACTGTGCATGAATTCTTGTATGATTTATGTGATGTTGTGTTGCTTATACTTAAGTTTACATGTGAAATCTAACTCATAACTTTAGGAGACCTTTTGGAAAACCTGTTTTGTGTTAAGACCCATTTTTCCTTGGAAAGCGTCAGAGAACGATCCCTATTTTTTAGGAAGAGGAAATTGACCTCCTCCTTCATTTTCAAATCAATTGGTATTAGAGCCTCATTTGACTGAGTTGTAAGAATGGGTAAGAAGAGTCTCCAAGATCTAGAGGAGATGAATTTGGATGTTTGTATGGAGAAGATTGAGTTGAGAAGAATGTTATAAATGTCTGAATAGGGGAAGAGGGTTATGTGCCTTTAGTTGTAGCATGAGTTTGAGGAACAAGTTGCTAAAAGTTCCACTCCTATGACAAGAAAAGACACCTCCAAAATGAAACCAATATGTGGGCATGGTTCACACAGTAGTTATGGAGCATATGAGGAAAATGATGCATGTGCATTTTACAAGCATCTCCAAGATTCTCACCATATTCTAGTTGGTAAAAGTGGGTGGCTAGAGTTATATGCAACGCCATCATCATCATCAAAAGCTGAAAAAATCAATGGTAAGTTCAAGGAGGTAATAAGATTTTCAAGTACAATTCCTTCTATTTATGTTCATAACACCTCTTTTTCAACATTTGAGAAACATACCAAAGGCATTGGTATGAAGATTCTTTATAAAATAGGTTATGAAGGAGGAGGCCTCAGAATCAATGGCCAAGGGATCACCAATCCCATCATGGTACAAAAAAGACCAAAGTATACTGAATTGTGATATGGTCAAAGGGAGTTTGGAGAATTCTCTAAACGGTTTGAGGCACAACAATCATATGAGGATGATATGTCACACCAAAATGGTGGTGAAAATGTTAATTTGTCTCTCAAGGGTGATGAATTCTTGATGGGACCATCCATGTCATCGTCCACCCCACATCATCAAAGTTACATCCCAAGGGACGAGCATAAATCTCATGGGTGTTTTCCAAATGATGTTAATTTTGACTATTTGTAGAATATGTGTCCTTGTACTTTCTGTGATGCATTTGACCAATGTGTGGCTGCTTGTGAGCAATGCATGGTAATGGTTAAAAGGATGGATCAAATTCTAGGCATTAAGAATGATGAATCTCTTTCACATGAGAGGAATTCCTTATTAGCAAGCAAGATAAACTTCTTTTGTACCCATTGCAAGATCCATGGGCATGGAAATGAACGATGTTGGAAATTACATTCAAATCATTGTTCTAAGAAGGGAAAACAGATTGTGCAACCTAATGCAAGGGAATCAAGAGGTGGCAAAGAGGAATCACATCAATCCTAAAGAAAACTTGAAGGAAAAGTTGGTGAAAAAGGAGAACCCATAAGCCTATGAGATGCAGTGATTGGGTAGACTATTTGTAAAGTTTCTTGTTAAATTTTTAATTACTTCTTGTTGTTTACCTGTTTGGGTAGTTTTGTAAAGTGAACAATAATAGTCATTATGTGCAACAAGTATGTTTCATTGACGTTATGTTATCGGCTTCCTTATAAGTCAATATCTGTAAGGACTTTTGGAATGTAAAAGTTGTCATCCAAGTTTGTCTGAAAGTTTGTCATGTACTCACTGATGCAAGTATTCAAGATGAAACTTGTTGTCAATAGAATATTTGTTTAAGGTTGTACAAGACGACTTTGTTTTTGTAGGCAAAACCAATTATGTCATTGAAATTTTGTAGCAGTGTACTTTTGCATACAAGATCAATTTGAGAAGGTAAAATAAGCTTATATTGCTTCTGATTTCCAAGATGGAGCCAAGTTTGTATTCCACAGTTGAAATTCAAGCTGAAGTTGATTTGAGCCATGCAAAGATGACATTAAAGGGCATATAGAGATTCCACACATCAGTTTTTTTGTTCCTGCATTAATTATAAGAATCTTTGGCTCGATTCTTAATGGGACAGTAGGTCTTCACGAAGAAGATAGGTGAAGTGCCTTGATTGGAGCTTGAAAGGCACCAATTGAAAAGATAACATATGGATTGAATTTTTGGGTAATTTTCAGTTTCAACGTTTTTTTTTACTAGGAGAAGTAAACTTTTGGAGTAAAAAAGTTCCTAGTGGAGAGTTGTGATCAAGTGATCAAAATATAGATTAAAAATGAACGTGCCCAGAAAGTATTGAAACCAAAGTCAAATTAAATTTCTTGTCATTCTGAACAAACGACGTTCGTTTCACCTCAATCGAACACCATATTCTCAAGTTATTATCTTCTAATCATTTGGCCCAACAACTAAAAAATGAGTAGGGTTGTTGACTGGGCAGCTGACTGGGCTACCGTACTGCTCACATCATCAAACCAGTGTGCAGTTATATACCAATAAGGTTCTGCCAAGTGGAAACCTTGTATTGGTCAAATATCTTGTGTTTTGATTGGGTCGTGTTTTTCATGATGGGCTGATTAGGGTGTGACACGTGGCCCAACTAGAGGTCATCACGTGGCACCCCACAGTTGGTTAAAATTTGGTTAATGGTCAGACAGATTGGGTAGGATTCGAACACAGGGTCTCCATTGACCAAGATAAGCACCTGACCATTATGCCTTCATAGTGATTCTTAACATGATATGTCTTCGACACTATTTGAAGTTTAACTTAGCGTAGTTTTGGAGAAGGGGCTCACAGCACCACCATACAACTAGACGCAAAAGGATGGGAGCTCAAGACCTTAACCCCACTCCTGGTCATAGGTATTTCGTACATGACCACTGGTGGGAAAGAATTATGAGTGCTGGTGGAGAAGGGGCTTAGGATAGCCCTCAGCTTTGGTCGGATAAGCCTGCATAGGATTGTGTTGAAGGTGCTTGACAAAGGGAGCTCCAAAAGGGGACCAACTGTTAGGTCCATAAACTACTAGTGTAACCCCTTATTGTTATTAGTACAACCCACTTATTATATTGATGTACCCATGTAGTTCCCATATTGTTACTATTGTGCCCCATAGAAGCCCACTATTGTTATTATTGTGCCCTTACATTATTATTGTTATGCCGGCTCTGATTATGTTATGACCCCTTAGACTCCTATATATAGAAAGGAGGTCTTTTCATTTGTATCATCCAAGAATTGTTCGTTTGTGTAATGTAAAGGAGGTTTCCCTCAAAGAGGCTAAATTCTAAGGCGTTGATCTCTCTTTTCTATATTTTTGTGAGCTGGTTTCATAACATTTGGAATCAGAGCTTTGGATTCTAGGGTTTCATTGCTCCAAATAGGTCATCGTCTTATTTTTTCTATACCTTTTTTTCTGCGATGTTTTAGAAGCTAAAAAAAAAACCCATTTGAGAAGAAATTGCACTGAATCACAGGTCCAAATTTCAGAGCTTTTTGTGCTATATTTGTGGAGATATGATCTGAGGAAGTTGGTCTTTTTGCAAACTCCAGAATTACATTCCAAACAGGTGGCATGGGGAAAATCATCATAACTTTCTCTCTAAGCATCGGATTGAAATTTCATCAGAAGGTACAGAAAAAGGATGGATTTTAGTTTCTTGTCTATATTTTTTAGAGCCAAAGGTCGAAAGAGTGACTCGTGCAACGTCGTACAAGTCCGCTCTACTGAACTAGTCTATAATCATGTCATCTTGGGAGATTGTGAATTACTCTTCCTTGGAGAATCCACTTTGGATCAGACTGGTGGCATTGGAAAGAGGTTCAGAACTGGATGATCCAAAACTGTAGAGATACATCAGATTCAATATCAAGCTTTTACAAAGTGAAAAAAGGTGTGTAGTTTTTTTAATTTTTTGCATAAGCTTGGTTTGAAAAATTAGTTTGAATCGGTAAATGATGCCCCAAGGAAAGAAAATACAAACACCTAGTAAGCACCTTGAAAGCTCTAGCATGACTCATGAAGAAGAGGAGGAAATGTAACATGATATATCAAAATTACGAGACCAAGTGCAACAAGTGTCACTTACACAAAAAGAAACAGAATCTAAGATTGATGGTTTAAGGAAAGATGTAGAAGCTAAGATGGATGGCTTAAAGAAAGGTGTAGAAGCTAAGCTGTATTGCTTAAAGAAAGGCGTAGAAGCTAAGATGGATGGCATGGAAGCTAAGATGAATGGAATGGACACTAAAATTGATGGCATGGATGATAAGATGGAAGAATTGAAGATAAATAGGAATAAGTTGCTACAAGAAATGGTCACTAATGGTGAAAGGGTAGTAAAGGAAACTCATGATGAGAACAAAATAAATGTTAATCATGATTCCATAGACTCTAATGTTGGGTCGAAGACCCACAGTATTCCAAAAATCGATATGAGGAAGTTTGATGGCAAGGATCCCGCAACATGGATATTACAGATGGAGCAATTTTTTGATCTCAATAATGTGCGAAACACACAAAAGGTACGTATTGCAACTTTATATTGGAACAAATCAGTTTGTATGGTATCAATGGCTTTGCTCTCATAAACAAATTATCACTTGGGCAATTTTTATGGAAGAATTGACAGCACATTATGAGGATACAAAAAGCAACACTTTTTTTAGCCAATTGATAAGTCTCAAACAAAAGGGTTCAATAATGGAGCACATTGAGGAGTTCCAAAAATTGAACATAAGGGTAAAACATATTCCAGAGGAGCATAGGATTGATGTGTTCATAGGGACTTTAAAGGATAATATCCAACATGATGTTCGTCTTTGGGAACCTGATTCATTAGAGAAGGCATTCAGGTTAGCAAGAAAAATGGAAAACAAAATTATGGTAACCAGGAAGCATACCACTCACAACTATAAAGATGGAAGTGTTGTTGCCCGCAGTCTTCCACAACCTATAAGGTTGACACCACAACAGTTGGAAGAAAAAAGAGAAAATTCTAAGGTTCAAGCAGTGGAACATCTCATCGAACATCAACAACAAGTCCTCTAACTCTTAAAGGATAACCTCGTGTTGGCATAGAATAGAATGAAACAACAGGCAGATCAACATCGTAGCGAAAGAAGTTTTGATGTAGGGGATTGGGTATTCCTACGGATACAACCATATAAGCAAATGTCCCTCAAGCAAGCTAAGAAGGATAATAAATTATCACCAAAGTATTATGGTCCGTACAAGGTGTTGCAAAAGATTGGTACTATGGCATACAAATTGGAGCTTCCTGTAGCTTCTCGATTGCACCCAGTTTTCCATGTTTCATGTTTAAATAAGGTTATAGGCGACAATCTCCCAGTTCAAACAATATTGCCAGAACTTGACAAGGAAGGAAAAATTATATTGGAACCAGAAGCAGTCACAGAAACAAGAACTCAACAGTTATGAAATAGATCAATTTCGGAGTATCTTATCAAGTGGAAAAACTTATCCGCTGAAGATTCCACATGGGAGGATGAGAATTTTATACAGAAGCATCCAGAAATACTCAAGCGTTGAGGACAACACTTTTTTGAAGGAGAGGGGCACGTTCTGTCCCTATAATACTAGTGATTACGCCATTACTAGTGTAGTTGTATCCCTTATTAATATTGTTGTGCCCGTATTGTCCCCAGATTGTTATTACTGTGCCCCATAGAATCCCTCTATTGTTATTTTAGTGGCTTTATATTATTATTGTTAGGTCGGTTGGGTTATATTGTGACTCTTTAGACTCCTATATATAGAAAGGAGGTTTTGTCATTTGAAGGATCCAAGAATTGTTCATTAGTATAATGTAAAGGAGGTTGCCCCCTCGAAGAGGCTGAATGCTAAGGCGTTGATCTCTCTTTTCTATATTTCTGTGAGCTGGTTTCATAACATTTGGTATCAGAGCATCAAGCATCAAGCATTTTATACAGAAGCATCAAGAACTACTCAAGTGTTGAGGACAATGCTTTTTGAAGGAGAGGGGCATGTTAGGCCCATATACTACTAGTGTAACCCCTTATTGTTATTAGTACAACCCACTTATTATATTGATGTACCCATGTAGTTCCCATATTGTTACTATTGTGCCCCATAGAAGCCCGCTATTGTTATTATTGTGCCCTTACATTATTATTGTTATGTCGGCTATGATTATGTTATGACCCCTTAGATTCCTATATATAGAAAGGAGGTCTTTTCATTTGTATCATCCAAGAATTATTCATTTGTGTAATGTAAAGGAGGTTGCCCCTCGAAGATGTTGAATTCTAAGGCGTTGATCTCTCTTTTCTATATTTTTGTGAGTTGGTTTCATACCACCAACCCCAGGCCATATGACCTCCAATGTGACCATGACAGATCGACACAAAGGGCTCCAATGAAAACGGCAGGTCATTTGTCTTTGAGGGCATATTTTCCATGTTCGCTATTATTTTGGAATAACTTTGTTAGATCTTTGCAACATTGTGAAAGGATTTTTTTTCCCATGGAGATTTGAGACAATCTGATCTTGCACTCCCTCCAAGATAATTCTCCTCACCTTGGCTACATCATTCTTCCATTGGGCTAGGTTCTGGTCATAAAATGATCTTGGTTTTGGAATGTATTTCTTGACATAATCTAACAATCCATTGTCATCAATCATTGACTCCATGTGATCCTACCATGCAATGGAATTTGAGTTGCCTTCCAAGGCACACTCTAATCTCAACCCATTGAAGGTCATTCTCTTGATTGTAAAGAAATATTGCTACACCTTGTTTCTTTTTTTAATTTTTATCACATCCATTAAAATATAATATCGTTGAAAAAAGGTGAAAATATTTCATATTCATTTTCCATTTTATATATCACTTCTATTCCTATTAAAAGAAAAAGTTAAAACTAAAATAATTTATTTCAAAAATAATTGTAGATATTATTTTATTATAAAATTTTAATTTATCAATTTATATTATTATGAATAATTATATAATCTTAAAATTATAGTTAAGTTAAACATTAAATTGATGTATGAAATTTGTTTATGAAAAAATAATGTCTAGTTAAACATTAATTTGACTACTCCAACTTACTTTGAATTTGAATTTATGATCTATTGAGAAGAAACACGTACTCTAAACTAGTAAACCCACTCATATTATATATTATTTTAATTGTCGTACCTATACAATATAATATTTTAGTATTTATACCTATAAAATCCATATTAATGCTTATAGTTGTGGGTTATTTAGTTAATTTGTTTTTTACAAAGAGATTATTAATATTATTTTATACCATTATGTTTATTTTCCTAAAAAGTAGTAAGCCTTCTCCAAAAAGTAGTAAGTGTTGTACAAAAAGTAGCAAGTGAAATGTTATCTTATAAAACTATAATAGATAATTAAAAAAAATAAAAATAAAAGAGAAATAATTAGCAATTGCACCAGATGTTGCAAAGGAAAATTCCAAAAGAATGATCACATGTAAAATATCATTAAAGATAAGGATTAGTAAACCAGATGTCATTTAAACATAGAAGAGGAATGATTTACATTATGAAAAATCTTTTCCCCTTCCCTAATAGGTTCCTCTTCTTCCTTCTTTTCAGCAATCATCAATTATTTTGAAAAAAAATAATTGTTTCGTCTTAGGTTCATCCTACAATCCTAAGTTGTCAAAATCATAACATTGATGTGAGCATGTGTTATACAGTTTCAAAATCTGAGCATGTACAATCCTAAGTTGTCAAAATCATAACATTGATGTGAGCAAATCCAAGCATGTGTTATACAGTTTCAAAATCCTAATCCCGAGTTCCAAACCCTTAATACAAGTAAATGATTATCTGAGTTAATATATGAGGCCACTTACATACACTACTATGTATGATGTAAATAATTACACAGGCCATGGTGAATTCTCTATGTGAATGACTTCTCTATTGGATAACTCCTCTTCAAGGTCTTAGATATAATGGGGATCTTGTATTCTAAGTATGGTGTAGTGTTTTTTCTACCAAACTCCTCATTGATATATCTCTTTCTGTAACAACGTAAAATTATAATTTAAAACAAAATTCTCCTCTCGACATCATAAGAACAAATAGAAAACTTCAATAAAAGCCTAGAATTCACATGAAAAATAATAATAATAAGTATTTAAAAATTAATTTCAAGATTATTGAATTTTTTAAAAGTTGTTCTATTCTTTGTTTTAATTTTTATATAATCACTAATTTTTATTTTTTAATTTATTTCATTTCATTTTTTTCCATTTTCCTTTCATAAATATTTTTTTCCATTTTATTTTCCAAAATCTATTACTTAGTCTAGTAATATAAATTTATCTAAAATTTAAGCTTGAAAATTACTAAGAAGCTGTGAATTTGGAAGTTGTATATATCTATTTTCATTAAATTCATCTCAATTACAAATATATTATGAATTAAAAATATCTAATCAAATTAAAAATTAACCATAAGAAAAAAAGTAATAAAATATATGTGCAAGATAAATCACAGAGACTTAGAAAGCATATGTCGACATAGAAACCTAGAAAAGTAGTGATGTCTTTAGAAATGTCATGAGGACAAATTTGTGAGAAATATGGAAAAGAGATAAAGAAGAAAAGTAAACCTAGAAAAGTGGTGATGTGATTTGAAATCCCATGAGGACAAATTAGAAAGTATATGTCTACATAGAAACCTAGAAAAGTACTAATGTCTTTAGAAATGCCATGAGGACAATTTTTTGAGAAATATGGAAAAGACATAAAGAAGAAAAGTAAACCTATAAAATTCGTGATGTGATTAGAAATTCCATGAGGACAAATAACAAAGTATATGTCGACATAGAAACCTAGAAAAGTAGTGATGTCTTTAGAAATGCCATGAGGACAAATTTGTGAGAAATATGGAAAAGACATAAAGAAGAGAAGTAAACCTAGAAAAGTGGTGATGTGATTAGAAATGCAATGAGGACAAATTTACTTACAAATTGTGTTGTAAAAACCACCTCTTATACAATAAATTAGTAATTTTTGTGAATAAGAAATGTCTTTGTTAAAAAACTTTATGTGAAACCCAGATTTAAATGAGTATGTGGTAATGTAATATTTAATGCATTATTTAAATTTAATACACCATTAAATAGACAAAAGGTGATGTGATTAGAAGTGCCATGAAAACAAATTTACCTACAAACTGTGTTGTAAAAAAACACCTGTTATACAATAAATTAGTAATTTTTGTGAATGAAAAATGTCTTTGTTAAAAAACTCTATGTGAAACCCAAATTTAAATGAGTATGTAATAATGTCATATTTAAAGCATTATTTAAATTTAATATATCATTAAATAGACAAAGGCTTAAATTTAATTGTCATCTCTACAATCAAGAAGGAACACCTCTTATACAATAAATTAGTAATTTTTGTGAATGAAAAATGTCTTTGTTAAAAATTTCTATGTGAAACCCAGATTTAAATGAGTATGTGGTAATATCATATTTAATACATTATTTAAACTTAATACATGTAACATCCCTAACGTAATAACTATTTACGAGTTGTTTGTAAACCGAAATGTATCCATGGAACATGAAGTGACCCGCTGAAAATCTGATATGTTATTTTCTTAAATATTTAAATAAAATTGCATCGGAGCATCCACCGAAAACTATAGAGGAATAGCTATTGGGCGCAGCCCTGCGTTTGAATCGGAAGACCGTCGTCGCTTGATTTCCAAATGACGCCAATCAATCACATCAATGATTTTATTATGAAGTCCTGTATCGTTGATTATGTTATTAACTGAACGACGGAGGATATGAAAACAATTCTTGGTGATCACTGATAGACAGGCAATCATAATTTTCCGGGTTAGTTGTAACTGAGGGTCCGTAGTAACTCAACAGTTACGAATAGTTAACAATTGGTTCGAAACAGATTCTTGGTTCGGAACTGCTTCTTGGATTCGATTTTAACCGGGATCTCTGCAAAGGATCGGGGGGGTCTCGTTGCTTTTTCCTGGAGTTAGTTTATTCAGCTCCGTTTTGTCCGCTCCCATCACTCGGCTCTAATGCCCTGTTTTGGATATCGGGAAGGAGATGAGAGGCAGCGGAAATTGGCATGGGAATATGCCCTACTGTCATGGTCATCGTCATATGTTCCCGTAACCATGTACGGCTCTGCAACACGACTCTTGCAACAGAACTCAACATAAATCTCATCATCATCCGAATAAATACGGACTGGGAGCGCAATGCCCGAAATCAAATACCATCATAGGATGGTATCGGATTCCAGAAGGGAACCTGGTGCAGGCTATAAGGCTAGAGCAACAGTGTCATGGATGTCGAGCGCTTTGAGACCATTGGGGAACAGAGCGAGATTCGAAGGGACAGAAATGGGACATATCTTTATCGATGGTCTAATGAATTCGTAAAAATAATAGTGGAGTGATACATCGACGAAAGAACGTGATGTTAATTTGATGTGCCTGGTGGCCTCCGTAACATATTCGAAGTTCACTTTTCTGCATGTTGTGTAACATCCCTACCGGGCAGAGGATCGTGATAAAAGGAAACGTATCTTGGATGGCATCACGATGTGCGGGAAATGAAGGCTTTCGATTACATGCATAGTGGTGCTCGGCGCATGTCGATCCGCTTTGGTAAGATCTGTTGCTTTTTCTTGCTGAGGGCCGAGTACCAGTCTTTTCTGATTGGCAACGGTACCTGTTATCCTCATTCTATTTTGTTCTCTCCACCAGTTTATTTATTAATTTCTCTGCTAACGAATGGGTTGGTTAGTTAGTTGAGTACCTGATTATTAAGCAGATCGGATGGTATTCCAGATAATGGAATCCGGGCTTGTGAATTAATGGAATCCTTGCTGGTTTTTTTTTTAAATAGTTTCTCGATATTCTTCTTGTTTTCCAAATAACGGTGATTTCTTGATATTATTCTTGGCAACGTTCAGTTTGATCGTTTTCATGAAGTTTTCTGATCCCACCTGATCGCTTTCATAACGTGAAAGACTCGTGGATAAATTTATTAGCCAAACTATGTGTTCTATGCATGTTATATGCATGTTAGCAAAACTATGATAAACTGTTGAAAAATAACTTTGTGAAAAGGATTCATGCGCAAGGGCGCAGGACAATAGTTATTACCTGGTATGTATACATAAGTAGTGTGTTATATGTTTTACTTGTAACACTATTGGATAGATCTCTTAGAAAGAGATATGTGTGAAAAGTGGAATAAGAATGTACAGGAATAGATGTACTAATAGTAGTATGTGATGCTTACTCATGCAGATGAGCAGATGATAAAGATCATTTTTAGAGGTTGTTTAATGGGTTATTGATATTGTAACTAATCTTGTTGCCAAGATTGTTGTCAACAGCATTGACAGGAAACGTTGGCGGTTGGTGCCAAAGGAAAGTAATGTTTGACAGTGGCAGGAAAGGATTATTCGTCCATGCAGGATTGTCCATTGCTAGAACAATTATGCCACAAGGAATGTTGCATGTGGCGGTATGTAAATAAAAGATTACATGTAAATTTTATTAGCTTTTAGCTGGTTATGTGACAGCTTGATAATAATTCATTGTAAAGATTTTAATACAATGGTTAAGGGATGGAATCCCTTATAAGCCATTGAGTGAGGGGTGAAAACCCTCACGAGCGTTTAATAATAAGATTAAACGTTTGCTGGTTTTCACCCTACGGGGTTTCCAGGGTATATCCGTGTTCAATGGTGTGATTGATGTGATTGCCTTTTTGTGTCAGATGGATGATGTTGAGTCCTTGATGTTGATGGTTCTTTATTAGATTACATGATTATCTAATATGGTTAAGGATATCAAGAAATGGATGCATGGATTCATGAGACAGTTTATGTTATTACAGTGATGGTTAATGGTTATGAAACTTATTGTCTTTGATGGCAATTTACTTGATGAACCAATGAATATTATATTTTATGGTTAATGATGAATTGAGGAGTTGTGAATTGGTTAATTACTTGTGGTAATTTGTACGAAAAATTCTAACTCCCTACTTTTACCTGCGAGGTTACCGGGGTAAGTGACAAGTGGTATCAGAGCTAAAGGTTGCAGTACTGGCGCCTTTGGGAATTGGTAAGCGGAAAGGATATTGAGGTACGCCATCAGTAGGCATTAACTCAGGTATGAGTTTAATCAGTCGCATATTCATTTATGTCGTACACTACTTTTGGCATGATGGGTGTGATTCATGTTTATAACTTCTTTGAGAAGTAAGTAATAAGTTGTTGCATAACTACGTTCATAACGTTAGATTCCTGATGAGGATAAAAGACAATGAAACTTTTGTCACACTTACAAACAAAATTGAACACTCATTACACTTAAGAACAATATTGAACACTCATTGAGGAAATGACAATCAACTACCAACTTTTGATTTGCACATATGGCAATAACAACAATGCATATATTGAATTAGATTGAAATTACAACGAACAAAAACTTAATGAGCCAATGCATGAATATAAAATTAGGGGGAACATCCTTGAATAGGATGGAAAAAAAAAAATTGTTTTAAAAAGGACATTAGAAGAACCCCTTTAGATATTGAAAACATGCAATGAGTCAAGCAGCGAGATTTGATTGTCATAACTAACTTTGATTCAGTCTTGTCATGGATGCATGAAGACGATTGGTAGTTGAGATTGGTTAGTGTTGTATGACTAACCCATAGAACTTATATGCATTAATTGAATTGGACTTAAGATTATTACAATTTGTAAACAAGTGAAGGTTGATTGATGTTACGAATGTGTGTATGAAGATTCTTACTCTCCTTGTGCTATAGTTCCGGTTGTTTATGAGAAGAGTTCTTAATTTTATTCACCATGAGAATGCATGATGAATAGTATATGCTTATGTCTTCATAGATTTAATGATGTTACCCTTTAACTAATCGAAATTCACTAGCATGATATGTGTTTATGTTAATCATTACTTGTTGGGAGATAGAAATCATTCGAGCTTCGATTTAATGATGGTTGAATTTATCTCTACTATGGGAATGATGGATTTCTTATGCATGTTGCATTAGGTGTGAGGTTAATTGTAAAGGCATGTTCAGTGGGTAACATTTCTAGGACCCATTCGTGGTTTGATTACATGCGATAATCATTCATAAATAGACTACCTGTGTTAATACAGTTGTCAGTAAACTCTAATTACCTTCCCCAACTATAGATGCTTCCAAAGGAAATGGAAGCAAGGAGAAGGAAGAAGACCGTGCTGTAGGGACAGACGGAGATGGGAAAAAAGAGTTTGGGAATGACTAGATAGTGCTTGATGTGCATGTGAGTATTCCCTTGACCATGCTTAAGGAATTGGAAAATGATAACTATAGTGTGTTGCTGTTAATGATTTTCGTAATGTCTCCTTGAAGTCATTATTCTGAAATGGATACATAGTAGTGTTATGATATTTGTTTCATCTAGCATCAAGTGGTAACTCTGGTGCATGTGTGACACTTAGGAGATTATGTTTCTAATTGCATAAGTAGAGCAATTGCTTCCGGTAAGGGTGGTTTAATTTGTTAGTGTTATGAAACCAGCTCACAAAAAGATAGAAAAGAGAGATCCACACCTTAGAATTTAGCCTCTTCGAGGGGGCAACCTCCTTTACATTACATAAATGAACAATTCTTGGATGATACAAATGACAAACCTATATATAGGAGTCTAAGGAGTCACAATATAATCCAGCTGACCTAACAATAATAATATAAAGCCACAAAAATAACAATAGAGGGATTCTATGGGGCACAGAAATAACAATATGGGGGTAATAGGGGCACAACAATATAAATAGGGGTATAACTACAATAGTAATGGGGTAATCACTAGTATTATAGGGACCCAACATGCCCCTCTCCTTCAAAAAAGTGTTGTCCTCAACGCTTGAGTAGTTCTGGATACTTCTGCATAAAATTCTCATCCTCCCATGTGGAATCTTCAGCGGATAAGTTCTTCCACTTGATAAGATACTCTGAAATTGATCGATTTCGTAGCTGTCGAGTTCTTGTTTCTGTGACTGCTTCCGGTTCCAATATAATTTTTCCTTCCTCGTCAAGTTCTGGCAATATTGTTTGAATTGGGAGCTTGTCACCTATAACCTTCTTTAAACATGAAACATGGAAAACTGGGTGCAATCGAGAAGCTGCAGGAAGCTCCAATTTGTATGCCATAGTACCAATCTTTTGCAACACCTTGTACGGACCATAATACTTTGGTGATAATTTATTATCCTTCTTAGCTTGCTTTAGGGACATTTGCTTATATGGTTGTAGCCGTAGGAATACCCAATCACCTACATCAAAACTTCTTTCACTGCGATGTTGATCTGCCTGTTGTTTCATTCTATTTTGTGCCAACACGAGGTTATCCTTTAAGAGTTGGAGGACTTGTTGTTGATGTTCGATGTGATGTTCCACTGCCTGAACCTTAGAATTTTCTCTTAAATATGATGTGATGGATGGTGGTTGATACCCATAAAGTGCCATAAATGGGGTCATTTTTGTTGCTGTATGGAAGGAAGTGTTATACCACCATTCAGCCAGAGGCAACCATTTGACCCATTGTGTCTGTTTATCAGATACAAAGCAACGAAGATATCCTTCCAAACATTTGTTTACTATCTCAGTTTGCCCATCAGATTGAGGATGATAAGATGAGCTATGAGCTAACTGAGTACCAAGACAAGAAAATAATTCTGTCCAAAAATTTCCAGTGAAAATGGGATCTCTGTCACTTACAATAATCTTTGGGTTTCCATGTAGCTTTTGAAATGTTTCCATAAATGCAGTAGAAACTGTACTGGCTTTAAATGGATGTGATAATGCACAAAAGTGTGCATACTTGGTAAGTCTGTCAACTACCACCATGATGACACTCTTTCCCTCAGACTTGGGTAAACCTGTGATAAAATCCATTGAAACCTCCTCCCAACGTTGGCTTGGAATGGATAAAGGTTGTAATAGACCTGTTTAATTGTTTCAACTTTATTTTGTTGGCAAACCAAACATTCCGCCACAAACTTTTGAATATCTGATTTAAGGCCATCCCAAAAAAATTCCTTCTTAACCCTGTGGTAAGTTTTTAAAAATCCTGAGTGCCCTCCTAAGGGAGAAGTGTGCAATTCCATAAGAATCTTTTGTTTTAGCTGGGAATTCTTACAGAGGTATAAGCGATCTTTGTACCATAACGAATCATTTTGCCAGCTAAATGTATCAGAAGTACTGGAATCTTGTTGTAGCTTTCGAATAAGTGCCCACACTTCTTCGTCATTCTTCCATTCCTCCCTTGCTTCGTTTATCCAATCTGGTTGGATAATAGAAATGGCACACAACAATGCTTCCACATCCTCATCCTTTCTTGAGAGTGCATCTGCCACCACATTTTGCTTCCCTTTTTTGTAGATGATTTCAAAGTCATAACCCAACATCTTTGTGACCCACTTTTGTTGCTCTTCAGAGGATAATCTTTGTTCTAAAAAGTATTTAAGGCTATCATGATCCGTTTTTACCTTGAAGTGTCTTCCCATTAGGTAGGGTCGCCATTTCTTAAGTGCATGGAGTATTGCCAACATTTCCTTCTCATAAATAGCTTTGCTTAAAAACTTTCCCTTGATTGGACGACTTTCAAAAGCAATGGGTCTTTCATCTTGCATTAGAACAACACCAATTCCATTTCCTGAAGCATCACATTCCACAATAAAGGTTTTTGTGAAGTCCGGTGTAGCTAAGACCGGTGCTTGGCACATTGCCTCTTTAAGATGTTCAAAGGCCTTTGTTGCTTCCGGAGTCCATGAAAATGAATCTTTCTTCAATAATGTTGTTAGAGGTGCTGCTATTCTCCCATAATTCTTAACAAACTTGCGATAATACCCTGTCAACCCAAGAAATCCTCGCAGATGCTTTATGGATGTGGGGATTTTCCATTCCTTAATGGCTTTAATTTTGCTAGGGTCTACCTTAACTCCTTCATGAGATACAATATGACCCAAATATTCCACCTCCTGGACTCCAAAGAAACATTTGGATCTTTTTGCATATAATTGTTTCTCCTCCAATAGTTGTAGCACCCTGTCAACATGTTCAACATGATCCTTCCAAGACTTGCTGTAGATTAGTATATCATCAAAAAATACTAACACAAATTTTCTAAGGAATGGTTTGAAAATTGAATTCATCAAACCTTGAAATGTTGAAGGTGCATTGGTAAGGCCAAAAGGCATGACCAAAAATTCATAATGACCCTCATGAGTTCTAAATGCCGTTTTCGGAATGTCTTCAATCTTCATTCTGATTTGATGATATCCCGAACGAAGATCCAACTTGGTGAAGTAAATTGATCCATGCAATTCATCCAGTAATTCATCAATGACAGGAATGGGGAACTTATCTTTAATAGTGAGCTTGTTGAGCTCCCTATAATCTGGACACATGCGCCATGATCCATCCTTCTTGTGCACCAATACTACTGGAGCTGAGAAAGAACTTTGACTCGGTTGAATTATACCAGCCTCTAGCATTTCTGCAACCATACGTTCAATTTCACTTTTTTGGACATAGGGATATCTGTACGGCCTGATGTTTGGAGGAACACTTCCTGGAATCAGATGAATAGCATGATCATGATCACGCATAGGTGGGAGACCTTTGGGAGTCTCAAATACCTTGGAATGATTGTCCAGGACTTTTTGGAGATCTGGAGAAATAGATGATTCCAATGTGGAAACATCTAGCGAACATAATTGTGCAATTACACCTCTTTGCTCCTTTTTTAGAAGCTTTGTCATGCCATTAGAGCTGATTATCTTTCCTGGTTTCCCTGCAATACCCCTTAATTCAACTTCCTTTCCTTCCACAGAAAATTTCATGAAAAGTTCTTGAAAATTAAAAGCTATTGTACCCAAGGATTGTAGCCATTGGACTCCTAGTACAACATCAGCACCTCCCATTGGAATGGAAAGCATTGGGCTAGTCAATACATATTCTCCCATGGATAGCTTGATATTATGGCACTTTCCAGAACAATTTATTGTTCCTCCATTTGCAATCATCACTTGACACTCTGGTGCTGGATATAGGAAGCAATTCAATTCTTTTGCTACCCTACAATGAATAAAATTGTGGGTGCTTCCTGAATCAATCAACACTATTACCTTTTTCTTCTTGATTTGTCCTTCTATCTTGATGGTTTGAGGAGTGGTAATTCCCGCCAATGCATTACAAGATATGGTCGGATTTATTTGTTCTTCATCTAGGCTTTGTTCCTGGAATATATCCTCTTCTTTTGACCTTTCTTGCTCCTTTTCTTCTTCCTCTTCACAATCTATGTAGAATAATTTCTTCTCAGCACACTTATGACCTTTTGTGTATTTGCTATCACAATTGTAACAAAGCCCTTTTGCTCTTTTTTCTTCCAATTGTTGTGGTGTCAACCTTGTAGGTTGTGGAAGACTATGGGCAACAACACTTCCGTCTTTATAGTTGTGAATGGTATGCTTCCTAGTTGCCATAATTTTGCTTTCCATTTTTCTTGCTAACCTGAATGCCTTCTCTAATGAATCAGGTTCCCAAAGGCGCACATCATGTTGGATATTATCCTTTAAAGACCCTATGAACACATCAATCCTATGCTCCTCTGGAATATCTTTTACCCTTATGTTCAATTTTTGGAACTCCTCAATGTGCTCCATTATTGAACCCTTTTGTTTGAGACTTATCAATTGGCTAAAAAAAGTGTTGCTTTTTGTATCCTCATAATGTGCTATCAATTCTTCCGTAAAAATTGCCCAAGTGATAAATTGTTTACGAGAACAAAGCCATTGATACCATACAAACTGATTTGGTTCCAAATATAAAGTTGCCATACGTACCTTTTGTGTGTTTTGCACATTATTGAGATCGAAGAATTGCTCCATCTGTAATATCCATGTGGCGGGATCCTTGCCATCAAACTTCCTCATATCGATTTTTGGAACATGGTGAGTCTTCGATCCAACATTAGAGTCTATGGAATCATGATTAACATTTCTTTTGTTCTCATCATGAGTTTCCTTTACTACCTTTTCACCATTAGTGACCCTTTCTTGTAGCAAGTTCTTCAATTCTTCCATGTCTATCTTCAAATCTATCTTCAAATTTACCATCGAATCCTCCATCTTAGCTTCCATGCCTTTTATCTTAGATTCCACCCCATTTATCTTAGATTCCACGCCATTTATCTTAGATTCCACGCCACTTATCTTAGCTTCTGTTAGCTTTTGTGAGCGTGACATTTGTTGCACTTGTTCTTGTAATTTTGATATATCATGTAGCATTTCTTCCTCTTCTTCATGAGTCATGCTAGAGCTTTCAGGTTCCTTACTAGGTGTTTGCATTTTCTTTCCTCGGGGCATCAGTTACCGATAATAATGCTTTACTATGCCCTTTGAATTCCGTTAAACCAAGCTTACATAAAAAATTTTAAAAAAACTACACACCTTTTTTCACTTTATAGAAGCCTGATATTGAATCTGATGTATCTCTGTAATTTCGGATCATCCAGTTCTGAAATTGCTACCTGTAGTAGCCTTCTGTGTCCTCTTTCCAATGCCACAAGTCTGAGCCAAATTGGATTCTCCAAGGAAGAGTTATGTGAAATCTCCCACAGTGACTTGCTTTTAGACTGGTTCAGTAGAGCAAACTTGTACGACGTGCCACGAGTCACTGTTTCAACCTTTGAATCTGAAACACACACACAAAAACTACAGTCCGTCCTCTTTCTGTACCTTTTTACGAAATTTCAATCCGATCCTCAGAGAGAAAGTTATGACGATTTTCCCCAGGTCACCTGTTTTGAATGTAATTCAGGAGTCTGCAAAAAGACCAACTTCCTCAGATCATATCTCCGAAAATATCGCGCGAAAAGCTCTGAAATTCGGACCCAAGGTTCAGCGCCAATTCTTCTCAAATGGGTTTTTTTTGCGACTTCTGAAACGTCACAGAAAAAAAGTTATAGCGAAAATGCCACGATGACCTGTTTGGAGCAGCGAAACCCTAGAATCCAAAGCTCTGATACCAAATGTTATGAAACCAGCTCACAAAAAGATAGAAAAGAGAGATCCACGCCTTAGAATTCAGCCTCTTCGAGGGGGCAACCTCCTTTACATTACATAAATGAAAATTCTTGGATGATACAAATGACAAAACCTCCTTTCTATATATAGGAGTCTAAGGAGTCACAATATAATCCAGCTGACCTAACAATAATAATATAAAGCCACAAAAATAACAATAGAGGGATTCTATGGGGCACAGAAATAACAATATGGGGGTAATAGGGGCACAACAATATAAATAGGGGGTATAACTACAATAGTAATGGGGTAATCACTAGTATTATAGGGACCCAACAGTTAGTTATGCATGTTGATCCAAGGATAAGATAAGTATCTTGCTCACTTTCTTGAAGAATACATATGAATGTTTATATGATTTCTTAGTAGAGGAAGTATTTGAATGCATGCAATGAAAGAATGGTTCTTTTCTAGATTTTCTTGGTAAAGAAAATGTGTTAAAGCATGCAATTAAAGATTGATTATTTTGTATGCTTTCTTAATAAAGCAAATAAGTAGTTCTTATTGGGAAGACTCCACGTGAGTCTTGTATGTGAAATGCTTGTCTCTTGTCTATAAAATCCTTACTTGTTTCATGAAAAGAACTATGCGCATTGAAGTAAGGTAATTGTGTTAGGAGAACACATGTTGCATATGAGTAGCTATTGTGACTTTGAAATTGTAAGTCGGTGTGTACTTAGAGAAAGTGGTCATGCTAGCTTCTTTGAAAATAATAATCTCTTGCAGAGATTGTCTTGTTGGATGAGCTGTGTCGATTGCTTGTTTTTGATACATAAAGGATAAGTAAACTTTGTCTTTGTATCTTGATTTTTATGCCTAAAGATAGATATCTTTAATAATTTCTTGAAAGGGAATCTTGAGAAACCCTCACATCGGAAGATAGAGGAATGAGGATTAAAATGACTTCCTTTAAGAAAGAGGTATGTGGTTTGTTGTATGAAATGCTGGTAGTATTCTAGAGAAAGGAATATGGGTTGTATACATTAAAGAAAGGCTTATATGATAAGCAATGGTATGCACAAAGATTAGTCATTATGATATAGAGTTATGATCTTTATTAGAGAGATTATGTTTAATTACATTAACAATGCATGACTAAAGCTAGACATAGTAAACGTAAGCTAATACTCCATTAATGATGATTTGAATTGGAACAACAGACTATGGCAAAATTGGAAATGTTTAGATTATTGACTCAACTGTTGTTGACATTTATACATTAATGAGTATTTGCATATGCTTTTATACATGACAATATTGTATGCATGAACATTCTTGGAAATGGAATACGTGTTAATTGATGCATATTTATAACCAACGTTGCTGATAGGATTAAGTAGTAGTAGCTTAATGGCAACAAGAAAACTCATCACATAAATTGCTGCAATGTGAAATGCAATTATAAATGAGAAAGAATGATGTTATATGATATGCATGAATTATGTTATTTGGAAAATTTGCATGCATACAACGTGTATGATGGATATGTTTCCCATCAATCTTGATGTTATGGACCCATGATGAGGGATAAGTGTAAATGCATGGTGTACATGCATGTTTATTTTGTAATGATAATGATTATATGGTTCATTGTGTAATTACTTTGAGAAAGAGTAATAAAAGAGAAATCTAACATGCCAGACAGTTGCAGATAGTTGGGTTGATGGCAATTACCTGCCCGGAGGGGTTGATGGTACTTGTCTGCCCGAATATGCCTTGGGTTGATGGCAGTTACCTGCCCGGAGGGGTTGATGGTACTTGTCTGCCCGGATTTCCTCTCCCTAGAGATCAATGATCTTAGTAAGGGAAAAGAGTTTGCCAAGACGGTGAAGAGGGGTAAAAAGCCTGAGGCAGCTCTGTTGATTTGGAGCCTGTTGGAGGAGGCCCAAAATTCCTCATAGATGGGACGCTGTCAGAGCAATAGGAAGGACGCTGCCAAGAGGAATCCTATATTGGACCCTATGTGGTCATTGGAATTCTTGAGCTGGTTGGCCAGTGGAATTCTATGTTAGACCTGGTAAGGTCTCTATCAAAGAAACTGTCTGGATGTGAAAATGACTCGGTTTGGTTGTGGAAACCAGTTCCCATGGGTTGGGAATTCTTTAGTCCATTGTGGTCTCATGGCTAAAGGAATTAACTAATCAGCTATATGTTATGTTAAAATGAATTTTACATATAGTTGTGTAAAATATGTTATGCACATTTAACAAGAAATGAGCTTAGTGCTCAAGAAGGAGTAATTGGATTGTTAAATGAGCTTAGTGCTCAAGAAGGAGTAATTGGAAATTTTAATTACTTTACTGTATTATTAATGTTGTGAACATCTTAGTGGGAGCTAAGACAATTCTTGCTTGATGCAGTGATTGACTGTTTTGATGATTAGAGAGCTAGGTGCTCTTTTGGTACATCTAGAAGCACTTGCGGATGTCTTTAGTGAGAATTCGTTCAGTGTGCACGTGAGCAGTGATTTATCATTTGATGATTAGTGTTAGTGCTCTTTAAGTACTTGTAAAAGTACTGTGATTTAGAAAGCATCTAACATTGCACAATTGATTGCTAGTCAAAAGTATCTCATTTGACTCAAAATATAGTGACTAATGTGGTTGAATTTGTTAGTCATATATTGCAGGAACTACTTACCATGGAAGGTTGAAGAATTGTCCAACCTCTATTAAAAGGCTTACATGAAAGTATCCATGATTTTCAAGCATAAGATGGTAAGTTATGGTAAGTTGACACAGAGAATTGTTTATTATGAATGAATAAGGGCCAGGTGGTGGCGATTAAAAGTTGCATATTTTGCAATTATGAATGCTTATGATTATTGATGCTTATAACTAATGATATTTCTTATGATTATATCATTACTGTTTCGGGTATTGTCATTAATTGGAATGACAACTTTGATTTTAAAGAGGAAGGATCACATTTTGTGTGGTTTGTATGGTATACAATGAGTAAAATCTCAAGTTCTCAATGAAAGGTAAACACCGAGGACGGTGTTCCTGTTAAGGGGGGGAGTATGTAACATCCCTAACGTAATAACTATTTACGGGTTGTTTGTAAACCGAAATGTATCCATGGAACATGAAGTGACCCGCTGAAAATCTGATATGTTATTTTCTTAAATATTTAAATAAAATTGCATCGGAGCATCCGCCGAAAACTATAGAGGAATAGCTATCGGGCGCAGCCCTGCGTTTGAATCGGAAGACCGTCGTCGCTTGATTTCCAAATGACGCCAATCAATCACATCAATGATTTTATTATGAAGTCCTGTATCGTTGATTATGTTATTAACTGAACGACGGAGGATATGAAAACAATTCTTGGTGATCACTGATAGACAGGCAATCATAATTTTCCGGGTTAGTTGTAACTGAGGGTCCGTAGTAACTCAACAGTTACGAATAGTTAACAGTTGGTTCGAAACGGATTCTTGGTTCGGAACTGCTTCTTGGATTCGATTTTAACCGGGATCTCTGCAAAGGATCGGGGGGTCTCGTTGCTTTTTCCTGGAGTTAGTTTATTCAGCTCCGTTTTGTCCGCTCCCATCACTCGGCTCTAATGCCCTGTTTTGGATATCGGGAAGGAGATGAGAGGCAGCGGAAATTGGCATGGGAATATGCCCTACTGTCATGGTCATCGTCATATGTTCCCATAACCATGTACTGCTCTGCAACACAACTCTTGCAACAGAACTCAACATAAATCTCATCATCATCCGAATAAATACGGACTGGGAGCGCAATGCCCGAAATCAAATACCATCATAGGATGGTATTGGATTCCAGAAGGGAACCTGGTGCAGGCTATAAGGCTGGAGCAACAGTGTCATGGATGTCGAGCGCTTTGAGACCATTGGGGAACAGAGCGAGATTCAAAGGGACAGAAATGGGACATATCTTTATCGGTGGTCTCATGAATTCGTAAAAATAATAGTTGAGTGATACATCGATGAAAGAACATGATGTTAATTTGATGTGCCTGGTGGCCTCCGTAACATATTCGAAGTTCACTTTTCTGCATGTTGTGTAACATCCCTACCGGGCAGAGGATCGTGATAAAAGGAAACGTATCTTGGATGGCATCACGATGTGCGGGAAATGAAGGCTTTCGATTACATGCATAGTGGTGCTCGGCGCATGTCGATCCGCTTTGGTAAGATATGTTGCTTTTTCTTGCTGAGGGCCGAGTACCAGTCTTTTCTGATTGGCAACGGTACCTGTTATCCTCATTCTATTTTGTTCTCTCCACCAGTTTATTTATTAATTTCTCTGCTAACGAATGGGTTGGTTAGTTAGTTGAGTACCTGATTATTAAGCAGATCGGATGGTATTCCAGATAATGGAATCCGGGCTTGTGAATTAATGGAATCCTTGCTAGTTTTTTTTGAAAACAGTTTCTTGATATTCTTCTTGTTTTCCAAATAACGGTGATTTCTTGATATTATTCTTGGCAACGTTCAGTTTGATCGTTTTCATGAAGTTTTCTGATTCCACCTGATCGCTTTCATAACGTGAAAGACTCGTGGATAAATTTATTAGCCAAACTATGTGTTCTATGCATGTTATATGCATGTTAGCAAAACTATGATAAACTGTTGAAAAATAACTTTGTGAAAGGGATTCATGCGCAAGGGCGCAGGACAATAGTTATTACCTGGTATGTATACATAAGTAGTGTGTTATATGTTTTACTTGTAACACTATTGGATAGATCTCTTAGAAAGAGATATGTGTGAAAAGTGGAATAAGAATGTACAGGAATAGATGTACTAATAGTAGTATGTGATGCTTACTCATGCAGATGAGCAGATGATAAAGATCAATTTTAGAGGTTGTTTAATGGGTTATTGATATTGTAACTAATCTTGTTGCCAAGATTGTTGTCAACAACATTGACAGGAAACGTTGCCGGTTGGTGCCAAAGGAAAGTAATGTTTGACAGTGGCAGGAAAGGATTATTCGTCCATGCAGGATTGTCCATTGCTAGAACAATTATGCCACAAGGAATGTTGCATGTGGCAGTATGTAAATAAAATATTACATGTAAATTTTATTAGCTTTTAGCTGGTTATGTGACAGCTTGATAATAATTCATTGTAAAGATTTTAATACAATGGTTAAGGGATGGAATCCCTTATAAGCCATTGAGTGAGGGGTGAAAACCCTCACGAGCGTTTAATAATAAGATTAAACGTTTGCTGGTTTTCACCCTACGGGGTTTCCAGGGTATATCCGTGTTCAATGGTGTGATTGATGTGATTGCCTTTTTGTGTCAGATGGATGATGTTGAGTCCTTGATGTTGATGGTTCTTTATTAGATTACATGATTATCTAATATGGTTAAGGATATCAAGAAATGGATGCATGGATTCATGAGACAGTTTATGTTATTACAGTGATGGTTAATGGTTATGCAATGGTTATGAAACTTACTGTCTTTGATGGCAATTTACTTGATGCACCAATGAATATTATATTTTATGGTTAATGATGAATTGAGGAGTTGTGAATTGGTTAATTACTTGTGGTAATTTGTACGAAAAATTCTAACTCCCTACTTTTACCTGCGAGGTTACCGGGGTATGTGACAATACACCATTAAATAAACAAAAGCTTAAATTTAATTGTCATCTCTACAATCAAGAAAGATTTAAATGAGTATCTGGTAATGTCATATTCATTGCATTATTTGATTATAATGCACCACTGAATACAAAAAAGCATAAATTTACCACTCATTGCAACCAAGATGATGCAATTACCATCTCTACAATCCAGAAAGAAGTAGAAGGTGCAGAATTAATAGACGATCAAGCATCATTGATATCTATCTGTAAACAGGTAGATCATAAATCGAAGGTTGAGATCCTTCAGGCAACATTGATACCTATCTGTAAATAGGTAGATCATAAATCAAAGGTTGAGATCCTTCTGGAATTTCGAGGACACTGGGATAGGCGTTCGGGAAATTCTGTCCATGTTCACTCCATGTTAGTAGATCATAAATCAAAGGTTTACCATCTCTATAATCCAGAAAGAAGTAGAGGGTGCACAATTAATAGACAATCAAGCAGCGTTGATACCTATCTATAAATAGGTAGATAATAAATAGAAGGTTGATATTGAAGGTTGACATCCTTCAGGCAACGTTGATACCTATCTGTAGATAGGTAGATCATAAATCGAAGGTTGAGATCCTTCAGGCAACGTTGGTACCTATCTGTAAATAGGTAGATCACAAATTTAAGGTTGAGATCCTTCTGGATTTGCGTTCGAGAAATTATGTCCATGTTCACGTAAATCCAAAAGATTGATGATTAATTCTTCGGACTTTGTTGTAGCACAATACATTATGTAGTTGTTTGTTGACCTATTTACTTGGTTTCTATGTTGTTGTATGAAAATGCAATTATTAATGCTTTCATTATTGTTTCTAAGTGAATATTCGATAGGTTTGATTTAAAATAATTCTTCATGTTCTTATCTTAATCATTGTGCGCTTAAGCGAAGGTTTCATATGTTTGATTTCAAGAGATACTTCATTGTATTTTTTTTTACTACTCTTTATCTTTTTATACGGGACTTTATTCTACCTTTTCCTAAGTGTTGTTTGATGGGAGGTTTTGCAATCGTGTGTATATTAAGGAAAAACAAATTAGCAGAGAAGCTCATTATCGCGTCGGTTAAGCGAGGTCTCTGAGAAACCAAATGGCTTCGAGCGCAAGTCCTCAACATTAAGCTCTAAAACCTTTTAGGGTTGTGATCCATGAATATTTTAACTGATCCGTAGAAGTACAAATATATAATATGGAATTTTTCTAATAGTAACATATTTCTCTACAAGGGAAGTGATTTCGCTCGACTCAGCGAGGAGATTCTACCGAAAAATGAAATTCGAAGCCAGAAAATCCAAGCCTCACACGCAGGGAATCATTATTTCTGCATCATTTACGATAATAATTCGAAATTAATCTTTGTTATGCCATCTAGCCAACTGAAAATGGGTAAGAAAGAAGAATTCGAAGCCAGAAAATCCAAGCCTCACACGCAGGGAATCATTATTTCTGCATCATTCACGATATTAATTCGAAATTAATGTTTGTTATGCCATCTAACCAACTGAAAATGGGTAAGAAAGAAGAAAACAATAACCGACCTTTTTGATCCACGGAGATTAATAATTGCAATGAAACCCGCAAAAAGATACTCCTATACTGATAGTAATTGTCTTACTCATCGATTTCACTTAACCTAATTAGAAGAGTCCACACAGAAATTGAGGTGGAAGTCCATAAATCCAAAGCCTTGGAACTACTACACACCTACATGCGGACTCTTAGTTAGAGCATGGGACTACATGCAAGATTCCTTCTGCATGATTTACTCCTTGATTTGCTCCTTCTTTAACTCCGCAACTGGTTAGTTCTTTTGCATGATTTACTCCCTGATTTTTTCATTCTTTAACTCCGCAACTGGTTAGTTCTTTTTCATGATTTACTCTCTGATTTGCTCCTTCTTTCACTCCGCAACTGGTTAGTTCTCTCCGGAAGTTGTTGTAGGTGTTGAGTCTTCTCATTGATCACCACTATGGTGCATTACCTTGGGATCTTCACCCAGTAATACTATATCATAAGCATTGTAACCTATTTTTTAATGAATCATTCTTTTGTTCTTTCGATTTTCTTTTAGTCTTTTTGCTCTGCAAAGCTGTGTGTTCAACTTTTACTAGCTAGATTCATCTGTGTAGGTTTTCTAACACATTTACATGGTATCAGAGCCCACATGTTGCTAGATAAAAGGCGCACCAGTACTTTATTTTGCAGGTATTACAGCTTGGAGATCGAAGATCGACAGAAAAATGGAGTTTCCCAAAGCATCGATCCTAACACCGTACAACTATCACGAATGGAAGGACCAAATGGCTCGATACCTTCATCAAAAAGGGTTGTACAGGATTACCATGGCTGCAGAAGTGGAACCCACTTCAGCCATAGAGAAATCCAAGTACCTCAACCGTATGGATGAGGCTCATGGATCCATATGCATGTGCATCTCTCCAGAGTTGCAGTTTCATCTATCTGCCTACAATACTCCCAATGAGATTTGGAAAAAGGTTGAAGAACTCTACGGGAAACAGGATGAGATGAAAGGACATCTGCTCGAAGTGGAGCTGTTGTCATTGGATCCACGGAACTATGACAGAATTCAAGACTTCTTCACCAAATATAATGATCTATTGCTGCAACTCAAGGGTTGTGGAATTGACAAATCCAAGGAGGAGAGTCGCCAAATTCTCTCTATTATGTCAAAGCTCAGACCGGAATACTCCGTCTTTGTGTCTACATTTCATTCAGTAAGGCTCGCAACAGGTAAATCCTACACTATTCCTTCTCTCAAAGAGTTCATGGAGTCCCTTACTTTTGAGCAAGATAAACTCATTAGCATGGGGAAAATCAAACCTCCAAAAGCGCATGAACTTGCTGTGCATGATGGCAGCCACAATAAAAGTCATAGATCTGATTCAAATCAGAAAAATCAGCGACAAAAAGACAAGGGAAAAGTGCATTCCCATCCAAAGAAGGAAGGGTACACCAAGGCCTTCAATGATTCCTCTGGCTTGAAAAATGAGGAAGGGAAGAAAGAAAATAGATGCACCTACTGTCAAAGAGGATTCCATCCAGAATCCTCTTGCATGGAGAAACAAATTGACCAAATGGTAGAAATCATTCAGAAGCACAACCTTGGGGACCACATCCCTCAGGGCACCAAGAAGAAAACTGAGAATCCGCCACATGGGAAAGGTAACAATTTTCATGCTTTAGTTGCAATTAATTATTCCCCTGATGCATGGATTATAGATTCTGGTGCATCACATCATATGGCTACTGCAAAGGAAGTCTATTCCTCTTTTCATGCATGCAAAGGACCTCCGATCCTCATGGGAGATGATTCACCTATTAAGGTCACCAGAAAAGGTAGAGTGGAACTTTTACACGAAAGCTTTGAAGATGTGCTTCATGTTCCAAAACTTTCAGTAAATCTACTTTCAGTTTATTAGATCACTCATTCTGGCACCAGAAAGAGACTGGAATTCACTCCAGATTCAGTGAACATATATGACCTACATAGCAGCTCCAAAATTGCAACCAGTGAGGTAAACAATGGAGCCAGACTGTATACATTTTCTGAATTTATTGAATTTGAATCCTCCTTATTGCTTACACATGCTGATGATAGTAGTAGGCTTTGGCACGAGAGGTTTGGTCACTTAAATTACAGGTATATGCAGCAGCTAAGAAAGCATGAGATGGTGGAAGGCTTGCCAAATATCAGTTTCTCCAAAGGAGTTTGTGAAAGGTGTGTCCTTGGCAAACATCCTAGAGAATATTTTGACACTGTCAAGACTCATAGAGCATCCTCTCCTCTAGATCTAATCCATAGTGATCTCATGGGGCATTTTCCTCATCCTTCCATCAACAAAGCAAGGCATGTGCTTACATTTATTGATGATTTCTCACGGTATACTTGGGTGTATCTTCTCAGGGCCAAATCTAAAGTTTTTGCGCACTTTGAAGATTTCAAAGCACTAGTTGAGACACAATCAGAGAGAAAGATCAAAACCCTCCATACAGACAATGGGGGGGAATATGTTAACACAACACTTCGAAACCTTTGCCTTCAGTCCGGCATACAGTTGCAGTACATAGTTCCATACACTCTGCAGTAAAATGGAGTTGCCGAGAGAAAGAAATGATCTCTCAAAGAGATGGCTTCCTGCATGTTGCATGCTAAGTCACTGCCTCATAAGCTATGAGCTGAAGCACTTAATTGTTCTAACTACATCCAGTACAAATCTCCTCATAGGTCTGTCAAGGATCATACCCCCTTTGAGGCTTGGATCGGCACTAAACTAGAGGTCACCCACTTCCGTGTTTTCGACTCCCGAGCATGGGCTAGGATCCCCTCTGAAAAGAGGAAAGCTCTTGATCCACAGAGCATTGAGTACATCTTTGTTGGATACTTTGATGGTGTGAAGGGATACCGACTCCTAATTTCCTGTACAGACAAGCTCATCATTGAAAGAAGTGTTAAATTTGAGGAAAGTCTCTCGCATGCACCTCAATTGCCGCATGCAGACACCTTTTATCTACCTCATGTACGAGATGATGACTCAGTACACTCAGATGCAGATACAGAGCATGTAGATGCCGCGATAGAGCATGTAGATGCAGAGACAGAGGCTTCAAATAAAAATCCAGTGCATGCATATGATGATCCACATCCAAGCCCAGATCAGGCTTCCAACAGTGAATCATATTCCCCTATCATAAATCAGACAACAAGGAGCTTACATGAGATATATGAACAAGACCACCCAGCTGCTATAAATGGTCTTGTGGGGGATACTTCTGACTTGCAGAGGAGTAGCTCAGAGTTTATTGAGCCTTCTCTTGCCCTCACTGCCACTAAACCATCGCCATCCTGGCATTGTCATTTGGTTCATTCTTCTGATCCACAGTCTTATGTTGAGGTTGTTGGGCATCCATCTTGGGAGATTTTCATGGAGGAGGAGTATAACTTCCTCCTCGAGAACTAGACCTGGGTTCTGGTCCCCCTTCCTTTAGGAAGGAAACTTGTCCGATGCAAATGGGTCTACAGGACCAAGAGTGCTGCAGATGGGAAAATCACCAGACGGAGAGCAAGGCTAGTAGCTAAAGGCTTCCAACAAGTGGATGGCATTGATTATGACAAGACCTTTGCTCCAGTAGCAAATATGGATTCCATACGCCTTACACTTGCCATTGCGGCTGCCCAGGGATGGGAAGTACATCAGATGGATGTGAAAAATGCCTTTCTTCACGGAGACCTATTAGAGGAGATTTACATGGAGAAGCCACATGGTTTCATTTAGGATTCATATTTGGTCTGCAAACTGAAGAAATCTCTCTACGGCCTTAAGCAGGCCTCGAGAGCTTGGTATGCAAAGATGGATTCTTTTCTCTTATCACAAAACTTTGAAAGATGTAAGTCTAATCCGAATGTTTACATGCTCAGGACACATGATTCTCTTCTTATCTTAGTTTTGTATGTGGATGATCTCCTGATCACCGTCGGCTCGGCTTCAGCCATTGCTGCAGTTAACAGGGCCTTGCATGATAGGTTCTTGATGATAGACATGGGTCCATTACACTTCTTTCTTGGTCTTGAGATCAGCCAGGATGCCACAAGCATCAAACTCTCTCAGGCTAAGTATGCATGTGATCTTCTCGAGATATTTCACATGATTGACTGCAAGCCAGCACCGACTCCTTTTCTGTCTGGGGTCTGCCTTGAAGATGGAGGTGACACTCCATTAGTTGATAGCACTCTCTATCGACAGCTAGTGGGGAGCTTATTGTACCTCACCCACTCCAGACTAGATCTCTCATATGCAGTAGGGGCAGTTTCTAGGTACATGCAAGAGCCACATGAGCTACACTGGAATGCTGCCAAGCGCATCCTCTAATATGTGCAGGGCACCATCACCTTCGAGATTCACTATGCAGCAGGCATTGCATTGAATCTCCTTGGATTCATTGATTCTGATTGGGCGGGTGACAGTATTGATCGCAATTCCACCTCCGGATATTTACTCAGTCTAGGGTCTGGCCCTATCTGTTGGTCGAGCAAGAAGCAGACTGCTATTGCTCTCTCTTCAGCCGAGGCTGAGTACACTGGAGTAGTCAACATCACCATTTAGGCTCTGTGGCTACAACACTTCCTCACTAAGTTGGGCGTCCAGTTCCACTAGCCCATTATCATCTGGTGTGACAACCATAGCACTCTCAAATTTTGCAGGGATCCAGTACAGCGGCAGCGGACGAAGAACATAGAGATCCATATGCACTACATCTGAGACTTAGTACATGATTGGGTCATTGATTTGTAGTTCTATCGTTTAGCAGAACAAACTGCAGACATCTTCACCAAGACATTCACTGAGCAGAAGTTTCGCTCTCTGTGCGATCGTCTTGGAGTGAAGGACACAGTGGCTTAGCAACTGTCTTTTCTTCCCCTTTTCTTTTGATTACATTGTATTTTGAGGGGGGGTTTTTCCCATGAGGTTTTCCCTCTTTCCTCAATCTTAGTACAAGTTGCACTGTGTTTTGGGTGACCTTTGGCCTTCGTTTCCAAGGCCCATTTTCTATTTTTCCCCATAGTGGTGTTCAAGGGGGGTGTTGGAACTACTACACACCTACATGCAGACTCTTAGTTAGAGCATGGGACTACATGCAAGATTCATTCTGCATGATTTACTCCTTGATTTGCTCCTTCTTTAACTCAGCAACTAGTTATTTCTTCTGCATGATTTACTCCCTGATTTGCTCATTCTTTAACTCCGCAACTGGTTAGTTCTTCTGCATGATTTACTCCCTGATTTGCTCCTTCTTTTACTTCGCAACTGGCTAATTCTCTCTAGAACTTGTTGTAGGTGTTAAGTCTTCTCATTGATCAACACTATGGTGCATTACCTTGGGATCTTCACCCAGTAATGCTATATCATGATCATTGTAACCTATTTTCTTATGAATCATTCTTTTGTTCTTTCGATTTTCTTTTAGTTTTTTTTCTCTGCAAAGCTGTGTGTACAACCTTTACTAGCTAGATTCATCTGTGCAAGTTTTCTAACACATTTACAAAGCCCATTCAGAGGGAATTCATAGCTTTGAATCACCTGAAGTATGGTCGTACGGCTCCATTACACTACGACCACAACTCACTAAACATTGTCATTGACTGGGCAAACAAAATTACTCCAAACAAACAAATACTTATCAGCTCTGAACATTAAGGTTCAAATCCTGTACTATACTTCCTAGAAGGAGAATTGTAACAGGCTGTAATGAGAAAACAAAAATTATTTTCTTCAATACCTACAATGAAGACTCAAGAATTACTTTAGTTAATATCTACCATTAAAGTTAGAACCAGAGCATCTGACGGTCTCACACAGGATGTTGGGGTTAGAACATTAAACTAATGGGTTCTTCTTGATAGCATTACCATTATCCATCCTCTGTGGCAGAAAATCACCAGTGCCTTCTGATAATTCTAGTCTCTGTTCATTGGAACCGAGAAATACTACTCTCATTCCTAAACCACCAGCAATCTGCTGGCCAGGGGGACATGCTGAGTAGATGCAGCTCACTGACTTAGCATGGGTGCACTATTTTTCCCTTGCTGTGCCTCTATTTCTTGTAGTCTTATCTATCTCACCAACGATTGCTTCACTTACGGGTACCGATGAGTCTAAAAACACACAAAACCATTCAAATGATTATAAAAAGACACAAAACCATTCAAATGTAAGCTCAGTGCCTCACCCTCCAAATATTGGACACTGTTAAGAGAATAAATTAAAAACGACAAGAATGAAATATGTGTAAAAATAAAAAAAGGACTTGTGAACTAGAATTTTGCGATCTCCAGCCCTTGGATGAGGCTTCCAAGGCCTCTACTGGTAGCGGTAAGAAGTATCGTAAACCAAGAAGTATTGTAAAACAAGAAAAACTAAAACCATGAACATACCTTCTAGTTACTATTATCCACAAAAAAATTGTTGCTTTGAAGAAGCCCAGTTCATGGTGACATGAACACCCACGCACACATCAACACCCTGCAAACAATTTTCATTATCATCCAGCATAGCCCACTGGGGTTGATTCTCCAGGTAATGAACCTGAAAACTGATAGATGCCGAACCGCATTAGTACTACAGGAATACACCCTGGCTGCAAAATTGCATGTAGAATAACCAACCAAAGCTTCTAAAACTCCCAAGAAACCCTCTGGATGGATTTGCAGTCGATCTAAAAGAAAAATTCCAGCGAAAATTTTGCCCCACTGCATGAGAGAAGGATTTAATTTGCTGGATCGTTCACAATACTTGATCCCTTCTCAAATGTTACAGGTTACCACCACTGTACTTTGCATTCCGAGAGAGACACATGAGAGGGTCATATTTCATAGCACTGTGAAAGAGAGGTGTAGGGTTTAGTGAGCTAGTTAGGTATTTAGATAACAGATTTAATGTTCTAAAACATTTTAATTGTCTAACATTTGATCTGATAGTGGATAAGGGTACACAGTGATATTTAAAAAATTAAGCAAGTTTATGTTTATATTAAGTTTGTATTTATTAAATAAATAATGTATTAATTTTCAATCATTTAATATAAAATAAATAAATTATTAAAAATTTACAGATTCAGAAATTTGATTCTACTTATTATTTTATAAATTAAAATTGAAATGAATTTAAATAAATCTTCTCATAAGTAAACAATATTTTAATTTTTCAATTATATTACACTTATTCAATATAATTTAATTATTTTTTATTCATTTTAGAAAACTTAATCTAAATTTTTTTATAATATTACTATTATAATTTAATACGAAAAATCACAATAATGATATTAATAGTGACAAGTGCTTATATTTTCATATTTTTCTTAGTAAAACCTTTTAGGCTTTTATATTATTGTGAAATTAATTATAGCTAAATAATTTTATTGTAAGTCAAGATTCTATTAATTCATCAAAAGAGTAGTACATAGGTATCAAAATGCAAGTGGTCTCACCTCGACCAAGTTTATTGACCAATGTTATCACCATATTACAAAGAAATAGTAGGATAAGCAAATTAGTAATCCAAATCCTAACAGGCCAAAAGCAACAAAAAAGAAACAAGACCAGAAGGAAACCAATGACCATAATCTATCATCAGAGGTAATTGACGCTTGATTATTCAGCCCAGTCCCTAGAGGGGGAGGAGGGTGATATGAACATCTAACATGTTTCTCAAAGTGAGCCAGCCATGTTTTCAACTTCTCAACCTTTTCTGCTAGCAAGCTTTCCCCCTGCCAAACCACTATAATCCTTTCTCTGTAATAGCATTGAAAGTAATGAAGTTGATTAAATGTGGTGATTACCACCTCTTATTTTTCCTTTTTAGACTTTTCATGAGCTTCCAGATGCTCCAAAATAGATTGGAACACGTTAATAAGAGCTGCAGGACTAGTTGGTCGGCCAACAATAAAATGCCCCAAAACGCTCACACGCCTCGACCTCCTACTCAGTCTTCACACTCCCGCACTGTGACCAAGAACTCCACAACCACCTCGCCTAGAGATTTCACCCCCACTTCCACCTCGAGCTCCAACCAATGCTCTGACCACACTAGCTACGACACCCTCCCTGCTTGAAGCTTGCTAGAGGGTTACCCCCCCACATCACCTCCAATGCTCTTCCTAAGATGCCCCAGCTCACCGAGATACCCCAAGACGAGACCCCCATCACACTGTAGACCCTTCAACCAAACCAAATGCCAGCAAAGTACTTACGCCAACCCTGCAACAACCAGCAATGACCACCCCTGCGAAACTGACTGCCACCACCCACAAATCGGGAAGAAGAAGACTTCAACCTCAATTGGAGTCGACACCAGCCAAACTAATGCTTCTACATCTTCAAAAACATGGGAAACACTAGAGGGAAGAGTTGCGGGCCACCATTCTACACCTCGGATCCAAAAACGTCGAGAGACTAACTAGAGCCAACACCACCAGGCCCTCTAGAGACCTCTCAGAACTAATGAAAATCACCCAACTGAAAAAAGAAGCAACCTAGTATTTGACCACACATGAAGGAGATGAGGCCAAAACCACACTACCACCTTTATCATCTTAATTCCACCCCGAAACCCAGTAGAGAGTCCCCCAACAAGATGGTGGCACAAAGAGAAAGGATAAGACAAGAGACAGAGGAAATATCAGAAGACTCACCACGAGAGAAGGCCCGAGGCACCTCCTTAACCATGAAAGAAACTTAGACGATAATCGACTGAGCACCATTAGAAAGGAACCCAGGACCAGCCAGCCTTCCCTTCAGAAAACTGCAACCCGCAGATAGGAGAGAAGAAATGGGCATTGGTAAATGAACTTGCAATTTATGAAGAGTGAACACAGTGTGTTAGGGTCCCACCCTAACCCCCTTATTTATGTAATGGGATCACGTCATAGTCAAGAGTCAATAAAGCCCATATTAATAATTGTAAGTGGTTAATCCGCAATTAATGACGGAACCACAGTTAGTTGCAAATGGGCCGTAGTATTAGATAGATGGTATTAATAAAACCCACGGTATTGGCCCGTGGTATTGCATGTATGAGTCATATATAAAGGATAGAGACTCCCTGCGAGGAGCATCGTGTCTTATTTTGTAATCGAGCTCTGCTCTATTGGAGGTTGCCCCCTCGAAGAGGCAAGTGAACATTACTCTCTGAATAATAAAATCATTGCTATTCTATGTTCTGGGTATCTTTTCTTCACATATTCTGTATTTGGGTATCATTTTGCAGGTTAAGAGCATAACAAGTGGTATCAGAGCACTTTTCAGGGCCGGTGGGATCTCCATTTCTTAGCAAATTTTATTTTTTTTTTGGCTAGAGACGTGTTCCGACGTCTTTAAACCACGGGATCTGTCGTTGAGCGCATAAACCTGCGGATTTGGGGAGGCATGCACGCAGGAAATACAAGAGGTGGTCACGTCTGTTGGACTCCCTTGTAACCCCTGTGGGTACCCCTTCGAGTAGTAGCGCATTAGACAGAACCGCGCACGGACTGTCTTCCATGTACCCTCTGGGTATATCAGAATCCCCCTAGGCTCCCTTGAAACCTCGCCATAGATAAACTGTCAGCTGTCTTGTGGCTACAGTACACCGAGAACAGCACTCGGAGAGATTACTCGCCCGTACGATAGAGTAGTCGGGTTGTACGGCTAAGGGCATAGTCGATCCTCCTTAGTTAGAGCCCTGAAACATTGGGCTGAGTACTACTGCCAGACCCTTATGTATATTGCGATCTGTAGCACCTGACACTCCTAAAGACCATAGTTCCCTTTTCTATCAGGGGATCACACATCATCTCTTCCAGATCCGCTTGTGCAAAGGGGTGCAGCAGCAGCAGACATCAGTCCCGTAGTCTCGAGTTTGCAGATCAGCCATTCCGATCTATTAGATCCATCAGATCTGCAGAAGCAGTCTGTTCCTCCGCCCATAGCTATCAGATGCGCCATTCAGATCTCTTAGATCCACCAGATCGGAGTCGTAGTGAAGGATTATTGTATGAACAGGCATATGGCTAGTGGAGTGTTCTCCTTCCTTAAGGAGTGAATGTATGGTGTTGCCCTACCTTAAGGGTTTGATAATAAAGAATCATTTCATATTTCTGGGTTTATTTGCATTATCTTACATTTTCATATCAGATCTATAATATTTCCGGGTTAGACCTATAACAAGTGGTATACCGGGGTATAATTTTCGCAGGACTTTTGGCTGCATTGACATTTTGAGGATTTGGCCACTACAGTATTGATAAGGAAGGAGTAAAACTCTGTTAGGATCTTTGTCTGAGATCTTTCGGGGTGCTTATTGGTGATCTAGCCCATCAGAATCAGGACGACGAGCTGAGCACGGTGGTACCATTCACTTCTTAGTGAAAATTTTTTTAGGCGGTCCCAATTTTAGGTTGGTGTATGGTAGAAACTAGAGCTCAAGCGATGGCCAATGAAAGGATGGACAAACTTGAAGAATCAGTGCAATCCCTCCACATTCAGCTTAGCGGACTATGTAGCATGGTCGAGAAAATAATCCCGAAGGGCAAGGAGCAAGCCCACGAGGAGGCGTATAATGGCAATGAACACAATGAGGGTGAGTCTAGCCACTCTCCTCACGTCTGGCACACCCACCAACAACCCAGTTAGCGACCTCCCAAGTTGGATATGCATAAATTTGACGGTTCTCACCCGTCGGCATGGATAGCACAAATGGAGCAGTATTTCAAACTGAATCACATCTTCGATGATGAGACTCAGCTTATGTTGGGGAGCATGTACTTGGACAATGAAAGGTGGTAATGGTGGGAATGGCATCAACGTTGCACTGGACCTTTTAGGACTTGGACCAAATTCACCAAAGCTCTTCAAGACCGCTTTGACCAGGAATCATCTTTTTTGGGTCGTCTTACTAAGCTCCGATAGACTGGTACAGTGGATGAATATATTACAGCTTTTGAAGCCTTAGCCTTCCGCACTTGGGGTCTCTTAGATGTGTTCTACACGGAATCTTTTATCAGTGGTCTTAAAGAAGCTATCAAAGCCCAAGTCCTACTGCACCACCCTCCCACATGGACGGAGGCTTGCAAGGTAGCTCGTAACGCGGAACGTGCATTAGCAGCCCAATACAGTCGCCCAAATTTCTCTGCTAAAGGTCGCCCCCCACAGGATCACAACACGACTCAAACACTTAAGGTCCAAAAGGTGTCACCTGCGGAAATGGTCGAAAGAAGAAAGCAAGGCCTATGTTACTACTGTGATGAAAAATACTCCCCAGGTCATAAATGCAAGGAGCCCAAATTTTTTCAAATTGATGCCACTGACTACAGCTCAACAGAGGAAGATACACCACTCGAGGAACATGAGCCGCTAGAAGAAGACAACCAAAAGGACAATGTCTCTGACGAACCAGTTATTTCGTTGCATGCTTTGGCAGGAATTTCTTCCCCTCAAACTCTCAAAATCAGAGGTTTTACTAAACATCGCCAGTAGTAGTCTTGATTGATAGTGGAAGTACACATAATTTCATCCATCAAAAAGTCGCAGAAGCAGTGCATTGTTTGGTATGAGCAGTTTCTAACTTCCAAGTTCAAATTGCGGATGGAGGCACAATGAAATGTGAAGGCCGCTGTGAAAATGTCAAACTTCAAATGGGGGATTATCAGTTGAAAACCCACATGTTTGCCATACACATGGGGGGTTGCGACATTATCCTCGGCGCTGAATGGCTCCGCACTCTTGGGCCAATCACAATGGATTTCCAGGAGTTATATATGAGTTTTAAGCAGAACAACTACACACATACCCTCCGTGGACTCCAGGCGGGAGCCCCCTCTATCATCAGCTCGCATAGGATGGAAAAATTGTTAAAAAAGGGCAATCATGGAGTTGTAGCTCAATTTAATGCCATCCAGGCAGTCGAAACCAAGCCTCTGCCAATTCATCCTAAGATGCAACAGATTTTAAATAACCATCTGCCGGTCTTTGACAAGCCTCATGAGCTTCCACCCTCGCGAGGGGAACATGATCATAACATCACCTTGGTTCCAGGGGCCCAACCCCCAAATGTGCGCCCATACAGATATCCATTCACCCAAAAGAATGAAATAGAAAAAATCATCAAGGAACTTTTGGAAGCAGGTGTCATTCGTCCCAGCATTAGTCCTTATTCATCCCCAGTGGTCATGGTGCTTAAGAAAGATGGGGAGTGGCGGATGTGTCCCGACTTCAGGGCCCTCAATAAGTTGACAGTCAAAGATAAATTTCCCATCCCGGTGGTTGATGATTTGCTGGATGAACTCAATGGGGCTCAATTCTTCACTAAGCTGGATCTTCGCTCAAGCTACCACCAAATTCGCATGAAGGAAGTCGACATTCCCAAGACTGCTTTTAGAACTCATGAAGGCCATTACGAATTCCTGGTCATGCCATTTGGTCTTTGTAATGCACCCTCTACTTTTCAGAGCCTTATAAACCACATTCTCAAACCATATCTCAAGAAATTTGTCCTTGTCTTCTTCGATGACATCCTCATCTATAGTTGCACTTTTCAGCATGTAGATCTACTCTTGCAACTGCTCCGCAAGCATAAATTATTTGTCAAGATGTCCAAGTGTTCATTTGGCATGGCAGAAGTAGAGTATTTGGGCCACATTGTGGGGCATGAAGGTGTCAAGGTGGACCCCAAAAAGATCCAGGCAATGCAGGAATGGCCTCAACCTAAGACCTTGAAGAGCTTGAGAGGATTTTTGGGTTTCACAGGCTATTATCGTAAATTTGTCCGCAACTATGGTCGCATAGCGAAGCCCCTCACCCATCTCCTAAAGAAAAATTCATTCTTCTGGAATGAGGAAGCACAACAGGCCTTTACAGCTCTAAAAAATGCCATGTGTTCCACTCCAGTCTTAGCAGTACCTGACTTCACCAAATCTTTTGTCATTGAATGTGATGCTTCAGGTACAGGTATTGGGGCGGTCTTAATGCAGGAAGGGCGACCGTTGGCCTTCACAAGCCAACAACTGAGTGGGAGGAATCTGGGCTAATCTACCTACGAGAAGGAAATGATGGCCATCTTACATGCAGTCGAGACCTGGCGACCTTACTTATTGGGGTGACGTTTTGAAATCCGTACAAATCATCACAGTCTTAAATATTTTTTGGAGCAACGCCTATCCTCCCCACAACAAAATAAATGGCTCGCCAAAATGCTGGGATATGATTATGAGATCATTTACAAGAAAGGGAAAGACAATAGTGTAGCAGATGCATTATCTTGCCAATTTGAGGAGGAAAGTACTCTGCTAGCAATTTCCCTCCCCATTCCAGAATGGATTGAAGAGGCTCGTAGGGAATGGTTTTCAGACCCCGGGCTCTTCCAAATCATTTCTCAATTGCAGGTAGATCCAAATTCCACCAAGGGCTACTCATGGTAGGATGGTATTCTTCGCTACAAGGACAGAGTCGTAATATCACCAACATCCACCCTCAAAAGTCGCATTTTGGCGTAATTGCACTCATCTCCCATTGCAGGACATTCGAGCTTTCAGAAGACGTATGCTCGCACCAGAAGATCATTTTTTTGGACAGGCATGAAAAAGGACATCATTACTTTCGTAGCAGAATGCGATGTCTGTCAACGCCACAAAGGGGAAACCGTCAACACACCAGGCACATTACAACCATTGCCCATTCCGGCATTAATTTGGACGGAGGTTTCTATGGATTTCATTACAGGTCTTCCAAAGTCAGGGAACAAGTCAGTCATCATGGTGGTTGTGGACCGACTGTCGAAGTATGCTCATTTCTGCGCCCTACCCCACCCGTTTACACCAACTTTGGTTGCTCAATCTTTCATGGATCAGATCTTCAAATTGCATGGCATGCCCACTTCTATTGTGTCCGACCGCAACCCGATCTTCACCAGTAATTTTTGGTAGGAACTCTTCAGAATACAACGCACTCAACTAAAACTCAGTACTTCCTATCATTCACAAACAGATGGTCAAACCGAAGCCGTCAACAAATGTCTAGAAACCTACCTTAGGTGTTTCACTTTATAAAAGCAACACCTTTGGGTACAGTGGTTACCTCTCGCTGAATGGTGGTATAACACCAACTATCATGCCACCACCAAAATGACTCCCTATGAATCAGTATATGGTCAACTCCCACCTTCACCTACTTCGTATCTCAAGGGATGCTCAAAAGTACAAGCAGTGGATCAACTCCTACAACACCGCGCAACCATGCTCGCCCATCTTCGAGAGAATCTTCATCAAGCTCAGAACCGCATGAAGCAATAGGTAGACCAGCATCGCTCAGAGCACCAATTTCAAGAAGGGGATCAAGTCTTTTTATGGCTACAACCATATAAGCAAACATCACTCAAAGACAAGGGGTGTCAGAAACTCTCTCCCAAATTATACGGACCATATCAAGTACTTCAGCGCATTGGAGAAGTGGCCTACAAGTTGGCCTTGCCACCTACTGCAAAAATCCATCCAGTTTTCCATGTCTCATGCCTCAAGAAAGTGATTGGGAACAATTGCAGAATTCAGACCAGTCTACCTGAATTGGATGAAGAAGGTTCCATCTGGCTTCAACCCGAACAAGTCCTAGACACACGAGACAAGCAACTCTGCGGAAAATGGAAAGACACCTCTCCGGAAGATGCAACTTGGGAACCAGCCACTATTCTTCAGCAGTTTCCACAACTTCAGCCTTGAGGACAAGGCTAGTCTTAAGGGGGAGGGCATGTTAGGGTCCCACCCTAACCCCCTTTATTATGTAATGGGATCACGTCATAGTCAAGAGTCAATAAAGCCCATATTAATAATTGTAAGTGGTTAATCCGCAATTAATGACGGAACCACAGTTAGTTGCAAATGGGCCGTAGTATTAGATAGATGGTATTAATAAAACCCACGATATTGGCCCGTGGTATTGCATGTATGAGTCATATATAAAGGATAGAGACTCCCTGCGAGGAGCATCGTGTCTTATTTTGTAATCGAGCTCTGCTCTATTGGAGGTTGCCCCCTCGAAGAGGCAAGTGAACATTACTCTCTGAATAATAAAATCATTGCTATTCTGTGTTTTGGGTATCTTTTCTTCGCATATTTTGTATTTGGGTATCATTTTGCAGGTTAGGAGCATAACACAGTGGATGGAGCAGAGACATTGAAATCACCCCCACTCCAAGAATATCCGAGAGCCAAAGAACCCATCCAAACTACAACAACTCAAACCAATAGTGAGAAACCTCCATTGAACAAGCCTAATATAAATTTTACCAGTCCAAGCATGTGCCATTAAACACCTTACCTTACTAGCACAACTTCTGGTAGAGAGTGAATGAAGTTTCACAGGCCGCACAGAGCATATCACCTTATGTTTTAGGTCCCCGAGTCAGGTAGATGTGCGAATGGGTTGTAATGGGTGTGGCCATGTGTGACGAGCACCTATGTTGACCAACTCGGGTAGAGAATGCCACTTAGAGGTGACTTTAAGTTTTATGCAACCAAGTCATGCCACTGAGTGTACGATAGGTAGTGCGATGAGATTGTGTGATGAGGATGCACGATGGTGAGTGCATTAGTTAAAGGCATCAGGCAAGCGAGACGAGTGGGCACTGGGCCAGTTGGACGAGTCATGCAATGTGCGATGCATGGGTCGGGCGAACGTGTGGCCAATCGAGGCGATTCGAGCAACCCATGATGGAGAGGTGCGACGAGTTTATGTGTTGGTCGAATTATGTGATGAGTAGGCCGAGTTTATATGTGAAGGCCGACTTGAGTATATAGGCGGTCCGAAATTATGGAGGTGGGTGGGCCGACATGGTTTATGGGTAGGTCGACCCTTGAAGGGTCACGACCCTTGGCGGTCCACATACTTTGTGACATGTATAAATAGAAGTTGGGTGAGTCATGGTAGAGAATCAATAAACGAGCTTGGAGCTTGGAGATCCATTGTAGATAGAGTGAAGGCCGAAGAGAAGCAATGTAAGAGAATCGACGGTGGAAAAGTTTGGAGTTCGAGTTGCAGGCGGGTCAGGTGCAGGCCATGCACCCGCACTATGGCCAGGCGACCAAGAATGGAGCTACAAACATGGGTGACATGAGGGTCAGGTCGTGTGGAATTCTGTCGGGTGGAAGGGTAGCAAACCCGTGACATAGAGTTGCGATGGGTGTAAAGTGCGAGCATGATGCGGAAGTATGATAGAGAGTTGGCACAATGGCGAGGCGCTACGACCTGGCAGCTAATACAACCGAGATGTTCAGGGTGGGTAGTGTACAATACAGTGAATGGATGGACTGTGGAAGTTAGTCAGCATGGAAAGGCGTGTGAAACAAAGCGCAAGCCAACCTATAGACTTGAATTTTCGCAAGAAACTTGGCATTTCTTCTAGAGAATTTATGTAGGCAAGAGGCAGCTGGGTTGATGCAAGATTGTGACATGGGACTTAGTGAAATTGTGAAGGCCAAGGAAGTTGGTAGCATGGTTGTTGTAACTTGTAATTTGTAAAATATTGTACAATAATGTTATATATATTTGGGTAGATTTTACGGGAGTTTCCCTTCCCAAGTATATGTGCATTATACTTGTATGGTTTATGATTTCCGTTTCATAATAATGATGATGAATTGTAAGTGAAGTAAATGTTATTCCATTGCATTGTTAGCACTTGAAGATAAAATTGTATGTGTGTTGGATTTAGGCGTAGTCCATACACTCTATTATTGGTGAAAAGAAAAAGTGTAGTGGTGCCACACCTGCTATATCTTGGTTGAAATACTACCACATGTATAGGGCCATGATAGATTGTATCAGATCCCTCTTTTCATAGGGCTTTGTTGATTTAAGATTTGAAGCATACAACGACAGGGTTACAATTGGTATTGAAGCTTGAGGACTTAGGTGCTACAAAGTTCAGCATGGGTGAAGCATTGTGCTTGGGCCAAGCTAAACGACAAGACATGGCAAGTTGGGAAGAATTCCATGGGAGGCTCTTGTTGACCTTATACAGGTCGAGGCATATGGGAGATGCAAACCCATGGATTTAAGATGAGCTTGAAGTCTTGGAAGGGAATGTGGAAGAAGAGCTTCTTTGACTTTGTTGGGAAATGGAGAGGGTGTAGCTACAGATTGCGATCAGGAAGAAGAAGCCATGATATGTGAGGAAGAGGATGTTGCAGATGTAACAACGATGGAGGACGAACTTGGCATGATGACATTCGACCAAGTTGGACCAGGATCATATAGATTGTGGTCATCGATGGATGAAGGCACTCACATGGAGGGACCTCATGATGAAATAAGTATTGATGTTGCTTGTGTTTCATTGGAGCTTTTAGAAGATGGGCCATATGCAACGATGATCAAAGGGATTTTGTTGATGTGATGGAAAACCTTACCATGGATGACTACAGTGACACCTTGTACATTGGTCAAGCAAGGCACATTAGATGTTGTAAATCTTGTTGGGGAAATTTGTGACCTTATGACAAGTGGTGCAAATTACCGTGACAAGAGTGGAACATGATGATCATTACACAAGATGAGTCATGCTTAGCCATATGGAGAATTGGCTAAGTGCTTGGCATGACTCATGGATAGATTCGAGAGAGGGCACACCAAAGTTATGATGATATGATACTTGGGTGGACTTCTTCATGGCTGAGACCAAGAGGCAGTCTTGGTGATCCTTTTGGGAGGGAGACATCGATGATGGAAGGGACCTATGACCTGATATGATATGTGATATATGGTTTAACTGACTGAGGGAACTAAACATGATCGAGGTCTAGGATGAGATGACTGATGTTGTGATGAGTCTACTCAAATAGACAACATGGGCAGCTAGAGTCATGGACATCGAGTGGAATAAATGGAGCATGACAGACATTATGCAAGGACATTATGTAGGAGCACTTACATAGATGTCACTTATGGGCATCCAAGAAGGAGTGCCAAGGAAGAGATGTTGTGTGGATGGACTTGCTGATGTGACATGGGGACATTTTAAAGATGACCTGATGGGGATGTTGTGCACATTTGTACAATAAGGCCATGGATGTTTTGTGAGCAACCTATGAGAGTATTCATACCACATAGAGGACAGAGGCATCTTGTAGTTCCAATAGAGACCGAGACATGTATGCTTTCATTTGGATGGAGATGATTCATGGGAGCTCATGATGACTTGAGAGAGTTGCAACTGATGCAAAATTTATATTGTAGTGGTCTTGGAGTATCTGAGTAATGGAAGAGTTGAGGACAGAGGTGTACCTGTCTATGATGTAGTTTGGGATGCATACCTTTGGGCACATTTATGGGGTGTGTTCATGGGGAGTGACTTGATGGATGCAATAGAGATGAGACACTATGGAGTTGATGTATTTGCAGCGATAATGAGTCGATGAGAATTAGCCAATTTTGATAGACATGTTGGTTGGTTCGTCTATGACCATAGGTAGCACATGGATGATGAGGCATGTATGAACTTGCCCCTTTGACAGGTTGATGGATGACATATTGTAGACGAGATGGAGGTTGCTTCATGGACCTGGATATGGTACATTAAGAGTTTATTGATGGGAGGAGCTCTTAATTGATTTGAGGAGATGAGCATCTCACATATGGATGATGATTCTTGGATAGATGCGTTTGATTGATATATATCACATCGACACAAACATCATGGACAACATGTTTTGGATGAGATGGAGACTACTTCATGGACCTAGGCTTGGCTTACTTTACATTGTGATGGAGATGGGAGATTCCTTGGTTGAGTTATGTATGTGACAGGATGCTGGAGAAACGACCGATGATGGCATGAGGAGGTGCACTCTCATGATTTGAGTGTGATGGTTGGAATGATCATTAGATTAGTTTGAGTCATGGGGTCTGAATGTGTGCTGAGATGTGTTCGATCTGAGTTAGAGTATCATGGAAATATTTCACATGATAAGGATACATGATGATTTGACATGGTATATGTTGCAGTGATAACATGTATCTTGAGTTGGAGGGACCAGCCTTCCATGATGGGGCAGCATGTGCAAATTGCGACAGATGTGGTTGATGATCACGGATTGAGGATATTTTCCCATTAATGGAGTCATGAGCCTTGATTCTTTGTGTGATGATGGAGAAGAGGTGGGCAACATGGAAATTTTGGAGATGTTGGAGCTAGCGACACTTTGCGATGATATGATGGAATTCTGGAGGACAAAAACCTTATTTAGAGTGGGGGAGGATGTTAAGCCCCCGATTCAGGTAAACATGCAACTGGGTTGTAATGGGCGTGCCCATGTGCACCGAGCACCCATGTTGACCAACTCTAGTGGAGAACACGGGTTGGAGGTGACTTTCAGTTTTATGCAACCGAGTGCACGATGGGAGGTGTGATGAGATTGTGCGATGAGGATGTGCGACGATGAGTGTGTCAGTTAAAGGCATCAACCGAGTGCATGCCCATAGCAAGCCAACGAGATGAGCGGGCGTCGAGCAAGTTGGACGAGTCAAGCAATGTGCAACGGGTGAGTTGGGTGAACGGGTGGCAAATCTGGGTGACCTGAGCAACCTGTGATGGAGAGGTGTGATGAGTTTATGTGTTGGCCAAATCATGCGACGGGTAGGTCTAGTTTATATGTGAAGGCCGACTTGAGTATATAGGCGGGTCGACGTTATGGAGATGGATTGGCCAATATGGTTTATGGGTGGGCCGACCCTTGGTAGTCCACATGCTTTGTGACATGTATAAATATAAGTTGGTCGAGTTGTGGTAGAGCATCAGGCAATGAGCTTGGAGCTTGGAGAGCCATCACACATAAAGCGAAGGCTGAAGAGAAGCAAAGTAAGAGAACTAGTGGGCGGACAAGTTTGGAGTTCGGTTTGTACGCAGGTCAAGTGTAGGTCGTGTAGGCCATGCGCCCACACTGCAGGTAGGTGACCGGGAACATAGTTGTGGATGCGGGTGACATGAGAGTTAGGTCATGTGGATGTCCATCGGGCTGACAAGTAGTAGACTTGCAACATAGAGTTGCGATGGTTGTAACGTGCGGAAGTGAGACGAAAGGTTGGTATAGGGGTAGGGCGCTGTGATCGGTAATGGATCTGCAGATGCGGGTGACACGAGAGTTGGGTCATGTGAAAGTCCTTCAGGCAGACATGTAGCAGTCCCGCAGCACAGAGTTATGACAGATGTAACATGTAGACATAGTTCAAAAGTGCGACGAATGATTGGTACAATGGCAGGGCGCTGTGATTGGGCAACCAACACAACTGAGACGTGTAGGTCAGGTAGTCTGCAGCATGTTGAACCGGTGGACTGCAGAAGTTAGTGGGCACGACAGGGTGTGCGACACAACGGGAATTCCAACCTCTAAATTTGTATTTCAGCAAGAAACTTGGGGTTTCTTCAGGAGAATGCGTATGGGCAATAGGCAACCGAGTTGCTGCAAGATTGTGACGTGGGACTTAGTGAAATTGTGCAGGTCGAGGAAGTTGGTAGCATGGTTGTTGTAACTTGTAATTTGTAAGATATTGTACAATACTGTTATATATATTTGCAGAGACTTTACGGTAGTTACCCCTCCCAAGTATATGTGCATTATACTTGTATGGTTTATGATTTCCGCTGCATAATAATGATGATGAATTATAATTAAAGTAAATGTTATTCCACTGCATTGTTAACACTTGAAGATAAAATTGGCTAAGTGTTGGAGTTAGGTGTAGTCCATACACTCTAGTATTCATGAAAAGAAAAGTGTAGTGTTGTCGCACCCGCTCTACATTGGTTGAAAGACTACCACAGGTATAGTGTCACGCCCCAAGCCGACGGTAGTCTTTCAACTGCTCTTAGCAAGGTGCGGCACCACCGAACACTTTCTTTTCACCAATGCTTATGTTCGTGGACTACGCCTAACCACTTATCCTACTTAGTTTGTGTTTCGCAACCAAGTATTATTAATGTTTCCTTCATACCAATGAACATCCATACACATTCATTAACATCAAAAATTATACATGAAGAACATAATTACACAGTACAAAGGGAGGGGTAACTCCGTGAACAATGAGTCTGCCCGATAATATATCGTACAGTCTTTCAATATTACAAAGCTTTACAAGTATACTTGGAAACTCCAAGTTTCATACTTAGCCAAATTTACAATCTTTGGCAAACTCGGTTGCCTAGCTCGTCGGCGCCTCCGCACGGTCGCCGCATGACTCACCAACCCTTCGTTCACCTCATCACACGATCGTGTTGTTTGCCCAACTTGGGCACAGCTCGTCGTAACCAAGTCGCCACCCACGGGCGCCTCTGCATGAGTTACACCTCTGTTCACAATCTCAACACTTCACCAAAAGTCACACCATGCACACTTGCACGATGGGCGGGCTCTCACCCGAGTCACCTAAGAACCCGTGCCAAGTCATCGCACAACCCGGGTGCCACACCCGTGCATGCCTTTCTCAACCGGCGGGTGACCCCTACCCGCGCCCTTCACCCAAATCCAAGAAACGACACTTAACTTCGTGCGGCCTTACCCAAGAACGGGTGCATCGCCAAACTGCGCCTTTACCTCTTGCTGTGTCCACCACTAGTTCTGCGCCTTTCTCTTCTTCATGAGAGAGTCTTTATGTGTTGAACGATGAGCGGTGGTTGAATGAGCTCCAATGCACCTCCAATATATATGAGCGACAGGCAAGGTCGTGGCTGCCCAGCCGACCTGCCCACGCCCTCAACCTTCATCGCAAATGCTTCAAAACTCAAGTCGGCCTTCCCTCAAACACTCCCAAGTAAGGTCAGCCTTACTTTGTTCGTTGGTCGGCCCGTGGGTGTTCCATTACGCTCCCACGCATATATAAATTGTTCACCCAACCTTCCACGCACTCATAACACCTTCGCGCGTTTTATGTTGAGCTTGCACTTCAAGCCAAAACGTGACCAATGACTGTAGGTCGTTACATATAGGGCCGTGACATTACGTCTTACATAATGAAATAACAAATGTGTAGTCCTCCTCGCATCTACCTTATATGATTTTTCATTATCTATATAGTGAGTCTATCTCAAGAATCGACACTTCACCCAAAAAGTTATAGCTAAATATTATTATAATTGATTATATTTTTAAAATATCATATTTAATCGTAATTAAAAAATTAATAATAAAATTATTTAAAATTATATTTAATATAAATAATTAAATTTTTATTTGCCATTAAAATTATTTTAATAAATTTAAATATATAAATAATAAATTAAACATAATGATTTAATTCATTATATTTTCTATAATTAATAATAACTAAAATAATTCTTCATTTTTATAAATAATTATAAATTATATTATAATTAATTATAATATATATCACAGTTAACCTATAATAGGGTAAATATATTCCGCCAAAGGTCAATATATTTGACATTTTCCCCTCCAATAACACAATCGATAACATCCCTAGTGAATACACCGAGAAAAATGAAAAATGAGGCCATTATATAGGGGTTGTTGTGAAGGGTTCATTTTCATAGTTATGGAACTAACAAGAACAACAAACATTATGGGATATATATGGTTTGATTGTCGAGTTCAAACTTATCCTTGGATTGAAAGTGGAAATATATTTACCGGCACCAAATAAAAAAAATTAAATTATAATATTTTTAAATAATAAATTTATTTTATAAATATAAATAAAATGAAATAAAACTATTAAATGTTTTGTATTTTATTATATTGAGAAATATTTTTTAAGATTTAATATAATGGAGATGCGTAATAGAGATGTGTAGAATAGATAGTAGTAATGTGTTTTATTAAGATATTTTGTTTTAAACTAGTGGGAAAAAATCTAATCATTTTAATAGCTAGTGTGATTTACACTAGATACAATTTGAAGTGATTTTGAGACATTAGATATTACTCAAACAGAAGTTAAATATATTGGTCATCTTACAAGTGCCATTAGCCAACAAACAAACAAGTCATTTTAACACTAACATTATCTAACCAAACAAACAAATAATGTGTATATTTTTAATTGACATGAAATTGAAAAATAACATTAAATATTAATAATAAAAAATTATTACAATATCATTTATAAATAAAACATTTTAATATTTACTTTAAATAAAATAAGTTTAAACTAACTTTTTATATATCTAAATATAAATTTGGAAAAAATTTGAAAAAAAAAAATTATTTAAAAAAAAATATAATTCTTATTATACTAAAATTATAAATAAAACATTTTAATATTTACTTTAAATAAAATAAATTTAAACTAACTTTTTATATATCTAAATATAAATTTGGAAAAAAATTGAAAAAAAAATAAATTTATTTAAAAAAAATATAATTCTTATTATAATAAAATTATTTTTAGAGAGAGAAAATTCCTATTAACGAAGTTAATGTATAGCAAATAAATAACCAAAAAATTACTATTATATTTAAATATCATTTTTATCATGAAGTATATATATGTATGGAGTATTTATATATATTTGAAATTTAATAATTAGGAAGCCAAATTGTTGAAGATGTATATATTTTCTCAAATTTAATATTAAAAAATATATATTACACATTAAAATTAATAATTTTAATTTTATTTTGAAATATATTATTTCTGATATTAAATTTTAATTTTAATTTCAAATATATATATTTTTAATATTAAATTTAAAGAAATATATACCTCTCAAAAGATTTGACTTCTTACCGTCTTGTATAATGTTAACCATAAACCTATATTATTATAAAAGATTTAAAATTCCTGGAACTTAACCTATTTATTACGTGTTTAATTACCTAAATTTTCCAAAAAAAAATAATTAATTAAATAAAATTTCGTCGATAAATTTTCCAAAAAATGTAGTTTACATCTACGACCTATCTGGATAAAAAAATATTGCATTTAGACTGCTCTCTACATCGCTAAATGAAGTACCTATCTAAAATAGATCTGCTCTACATCACTAAATGTTGCTAGCTACCTAAAATAGATTTTGATCGAAATGACAAAGGATTTGATAGAGATCAGACGCAGCGGCAGTATTGAAATTGTAGATATTGTCATTGGCGGAAAGCGGAGAATACTCGGTTCTGCTATTACACTCTACGTTCGCCGGTCCGCTTCGTCTTCCTCCTGGCATCGTGCAAATAGGATTTGCCTTGGTTTCTTGATAGGAATTTAATAAGAAATCTTGTCGATCGGTGACCCCTCCCTGGATCTGAGGCAACTGATAGCTGTAGATATCAGGATATGTCTGGACAACCGTGTTTACATCAGAACCCAGATTTAGACGATCCCTGTAATCATCGTCAACCTGACAATCGTGATATTTGCCAGGGAGCCATTTAATCGCTGGTGAATCAAATTGGTAGTGTGAAGTAACTGGGGAGAATGACTGATCATGAGTAGTATTCTCATAAAAACTCGCGGAATCTTCGGCGACACTAATTCCCGTCTTATGAACGGCGAAAGATCCCGGATGGACGACATGAGACCAACTATCTGCATTTGAATAAGAATGGGTAGTGGTCCATCCATCATACTCAATTTTTTTTTTCGAGCTTTCGCTTTCTGCGACAGCGGGCATGGGGATTCCAGTGGGTCCCAGAAACGCTGCATCACATGGTAGGGTATTAATAGTATTCTGGAAATAGGAAATCGGGTGGCTAGTCGCATTCTTTTGATGCTCTGCTTCTTCGTCTTTTAATTCCAAAAGGCCAGGACCACACAATGGTTTTTCTCGTGTGGGCACTACATTGCGGGTGTTATAAGGTGTCTGGTGTCCTTCGGGCATGGCGTCACTGTACGGCTTGCCCTTCTTCTTGATGCATGAGTTCCAGTAATTCTTTATCTCATTGTCCGTGCGTCCCGGCAAATGTAAGGCAATCTGCGACCACCTGTTCAGCATCGCCATGGAAATTAATGAAGACATCGAGCCAGGAATGAAATGTGAAATATCATCAATATTTGAAGAAATAATGGTATTAGACTAGAGACGAGTGTTGGGAATGGAGAAACACAGAAACCTGTTGCCTAGAATGGATTGAAAGTGTACAATGAGTTGTTCTTCTTCTCGTGAAAATGCACCTCGCTTAAGGCCAGGGCGTAAGTAGTTAATCCATCTGAGCCTACAGCTTTTCCCGCATCTCTGGAGACCTTTGGATAAATGAATGGGAGAGAAACATTGTTACATGAGATTCACGTCATTATTTGGTGATGGAAACACATTTTCATCACATTCATGCCGCTGAAACAGGTGTATTAATGGTATATTTTTTAAAATGTAACCCAAAATTAATTAAAAAATTAAAAGATTTAACTAAAAGTTCAAAAACTTAAATAGTTTATTAATATTGTTAAAAAATTAATTAAAATATTAAAAGATTTAACTAAATGTTCAAAAACTTAAATAGTTTATTAATATCGTTAAAAACTTATAAAATTGTCTTAAAATATCATTTTAACACATGAATAAAAATATAGCTCTCTAGGTACAGTGAGTGGTTTGACGGTAAGTCACATGGGCTATGCGGTACAGTGATAGTGGTTTGACGGTAAGTCTTATGGGCTATGCTCAGGCAGACCGAAGTTTAAATCTGATTGAGTACAATGATTTGCTGTGGTGGAAGCTATCCGACCACGGTTGACTATGCCCTTGGTGTTATAATGGAACATGGAATAAGGAATAAGAAATTTTGCCTATTTCTATTATCAAAATGGTATAACCACAAACCGTACATCTAATTTTGAATTTATGAATATTTTCAATATAAAATAAAACTAGGCTTTCGTTACAGTTTTGACTAATCATCATATATTTTTGAATGCTGGTTATCAATTTTAAGAAAGAGAAATAGCGAATGGCCGGACTTAGAATAAGGAATCTGTATCAGCTCTAACTTAGTTGAATTTAACCACATCCCATGCATGTAATTTTGAATTTATTTTCAATATAAAATTATGGACTTTTTCGAGCCTGGAGTTATGATTAATCATCATATATTTTTTATTTGCTGGTTATCAATACTAAGGTGGAGAAATCCATATAACTTTCCTAATAAAGTTTCAACTTTTATCTGCTGGTTATCAATAGTAAGGTGGAGAAATCCATATAACTTTCCTAATAAATTTTCAAGTTTTATCTCCGGATGAGCTCTATTATCAAAATGTTGAATTAGGTGAATTCAATCATAGTAATCTAAACCCTAAACCTATTAATTACGGCGTAAGGCATTCCCCTCTGAAAATAACTCTTGTCAGGTGATTCGTGGATCTCGTTTCGACCGTCAGATGACCTGTTAGACGATTAAAATGTTATTGGTCGTTCGATATCACCATATTATTTATTCAGTTAGTTTGTTAGCCTTTCGATTTAGGTTTCTATTTCGATGTATGGAAGGGGACAGTGGTGGGAGTAATAGGGCCGAGGGGGAGCGGAAAGTCGACATTCCTGAGGGCACTGAACAGGCTCTGGGAACCGCCCTTCGATTCTGTCTTCGTCGAGAACGACGACATCACCAACCTCAACGTGCTCGCCCTCCTGCGCCATGTGGGCATGCTCTTCCAGACGCCACCCCTCTTCGAAGGTCGGTAATCAATTTGATGCACATTTCTTGTTCATATTAATGACTTGCTTCGACCTAATTTCTTTGATTCACTGGAAGCGTTCCGGATAACATAACATAAGGTACCGGTCTGTGCTCCGCGGGGAGAAATTGCCAGACAAGAAACTGGTTGAGTATTTGGGCTGGGCGGATTTGGACTCCTCATTGGCTACTCGATTCTCCTCATGTTTGTTTCCTCTAAAGAATCTCGTTTCGATAAATATTTTGTCGCCCGTCTCTAGGGGTTTCACTCGAAGGGTTTCAATCCTCTGAAGCTTGCAATCTGCTAGTCACTACGACGTGGTTGCTTCAATTGTGCTGAAATTGAAATGCATGAAAACCGCTGAGTTCGAAGGCATCCAAAGCTGGTAGGAAAACCGCTGAGTTCGAAGGCATCCAAACCTGCTGCAGCTTTTCCCCTATTGAAATCCCTCAATGGAGGAGGACCAACAGGGCTTCGATTCTCCTCGTGTTCGTTTCCTCTAAAGAATCCCGTTCTGATAAACCCTTTGTCGCCTGTCTCTCGAGGTTTCACTTGAAGGGTTTCAATCCTCTGAAGCCTGCAATTCGCCAGTCAGTACGACGTGGCTACTTCAATTGTTCCGAAATTGAACAACATGGCAGGTAGAAAGCTGAATTTGAAGGTAGCCAAAGCCGTTGCGGCTTTTTCCCTATTGAAATCCCTCAATGGAGGAGGTCCAAAAGGGCTTTGATTCTCCTCGTGTTGGTTTCCTCTAAAGAATCTTGTTCTAATAACCCTTTGTCCCTGTTCTGATAAACCCTTTGTCGCTCGTCTCTCAGGGTTTCACTCGAAGTGTTTCAATCCTCCGAAGCCTACAATCTGCCAGTCAGTACGACATCAGGAGAGATAAAATCATCAATGGCGATATTAGCCAAGTGAGATACTTGGAGCGTTCGATTGTAGTGCGGGTTCCCAGTTGTTGGCGGAATATGGAATCGCAGAGGATGAGAGGCACGCATCTTGGGCGTCAGGAGGTCGAGACGCCTCGGACAAAATACGGTGACTATGATACAAAAAGTCGGAGCCAAAAGGAAAGTCGGCGGTGACGATGAAGGGTTGATGTTGCCAAGCTCGGAATTGATGAAGAAATTATTAATTCTCTCAATAGGCGCGGTATTACTAGATTGTTCCCCATTCAAAAAGCAGTGTTGGAACCAGTAATGCAAGGTTGTGACATGATTGGTCGCGCCAGGATAGGAACTGGAAAAACTCTTGCCTTTGGAATCCCAATCTTGGAAAAATCATTCTGCACAACCGTAAGAATGGGCATGGATCATATCCCTTGGCACTCATCTTGGCTCCAACATGAGAACTTGCACGCCAAGGAATTCCAAGAATCTGCTCCAAGCCTAGATACTCTTTGATCTTATGGGGGTGTACCTATAATGAGCCAAATCTAATGTTGCTGGAACACCTAGTCGCATTATTGATCTAATCAATCGTGGTGCATTAGTCTTTTCATAAGTACTGTTTATTGTTTTGGATGACGCTGACCAGATGCCGAATGTGGGCTTTGATGAATATGTTGAGGTGATTATGGAAAGATGGCCGAAAAGGCGTCAGAGTATGCTTTTTTTCTGCTATAATGCATGTCTGGGTGCAAAGGCTTTCAAGGAAATATTTAAATGATCCTGTTGTTATCGATGGTGTTGGTGAATCATCTCAGAAGTAAGCAGAAGAATCTCACTTTCTTATATTGTTGCATCCACCTATGGGAAATGTTCGATTCTCAACCCATTGATAACTGAATATGCCAAAGGGGGAAAATGTATTTTTTTCACTCAAACAAAGTCAGATGCGGATAATTTGCTGGTGGCACTGGGTCGGGTACTTACATGCGAACCTCTTCATGGTGATATCTCACAGAATTAGCGAGAGAGGACTCTTGCTGGCTTTCGTGAGGGGTGTTTTAATGTGCTGATTGCTACTGATGTCACTGCATCTGGTCTTGATATTCCTAATGTGGATCTCGTTATTTAATATGAGTCCCAACGACTTCAGATATTTTTGTGCATAGATCAGGGCGAACAGGGCATCTGGTCTTGATATTCCTAATGTGGATCTCGGTATTCAATATGAGCTCCCAACGACTTCAGATATTTTTGTGCATAGATCAGGGCGAACAAGGCATGCTGGTAGGCCCGATAATGCTATCCTTATCCATAACGACCAACAGATTAGGCAAGTTAAGATGATTGAAAATGATATAGGTTCCAAGTTTAAAGGGTTGACTCAGATGAAAGAGGAAATAGACAATGGACTTGGTGGTTTCGGTGATTCAGGAGGTAGTCGTTTTAGAAGTTATGGCGGTTTAGGAGGGAGTCGTTTTGGAAGTTCTCGCAGTTTAGGGGGGAGTCGTTTTGTAAGCTACGGTGGTTCAGGAGGGGGGCGATCTGGTGGTTCAAGCTATGGTGGATCAGGAGGAGATTATGGGGGTTCAAATTATGGCAGATCAGGAGGAAGTTACAGTAGTGGATTGGGAAGTAGCTATAGTGGTGGGTCAGGAGGTGGCTATGGTGGTTCTAGATCCCGCTATTTTAGTGACTGTGGGGAGTCTTCTATCTCTCAGAGAGGTTCCAGTATGGGGGTTCAAGTTATGGCAAATCAGGAGGCAGTTATGGTAGTGGATCGGGAATTAGCTATAGTGGTGGGTCAAGAGGTGGCTATGGTGGTTCTAGATCCCGCCGTTTTAGCGCCATTTTAGTGACTATGGGGAGTCTTCCAGCTCTCAGAGAGGTTCCAGTAGCAGGTTTGGAGACTATGGGGCCGCTTTTAGTACTAGATGAGACAATAAAATATTTGAGGGAGTTTAGTAGCAGGGATGTAAGAATTTTGAAGTTGGTGTTAATTAGAAACCCAGGTTCAAGTGGCAACAATTTATCTGAAATTGCAGAGTAGTACCCTGAGAGCCTCTATTCTTTGGGAGCGAGCTTTGTCGCAATCAGTGCCAACATATGAACGAAATTGCTGGAATATGACATTTGTGTAGCCACCAAGAAAGAGACAGATTTTTGGTTCCACAGGAGATTCACTTTGTTTTTCTTAGTGAGTAATAGTAGTTGTGTATGGAATGTGTCATTTGAAAAGAAAATGCACATTGTATTTACTGCAAATGAATTGTATCCTTTGTAGCATAGTTTAGTGAAAATTCGTATGGAATATGTCGTTTGAAAAGAAAATGCACATTGTATTTACCAGCAAGTGCAAATGAATTGTATCCTCTATAGCATATTTTAGTGAAAAGCATAGATATCTTAACTGCTGTGATTTTCGTGTAGAACATACGCAATATATAACTATTGTTGACCTAGAAATATTCAATGCACCTAGTATTGTAGAGTGTATTGGTGATGGATCGATCGCTCTAGGATTCCACCTCATTTTTCTTTGCAAATGTAAAGAAAATTGGGATTCTTTTGCTTAGATTTGACAATTTTATTTACATAGGATTGTGCGCAACTATTGCAGGTGTGCTGGGAGAAATTTGCTTGTTATTTTGACTGAAGGCCCTGGGCATTTGATCGAGCCGAGTCTTTATTCGAGCAGAGCCAAGGCCAAGGATATATAAGCGAATAAGGGAAAACGCTTTCTGTCCATGTCTTCAAAGGCATTTCCTTTTTTTCCATGTCTTCAAAGGCATTTCCTTTTTGTCCCTCTAAAGAAGTACCAAGTTCTTTATTCGAGCAGAGCCAAGGCCAAGGATATATAAGAAAATAAGGGAAAACGCTTTCCGTCGATGTCTTCCAAAGGCATTTCCTTTTTGTTTGTAACCTCTAAACAAGTACCAAGTTTTCTTCTACTTTGTCCTGAATGTTCACAACACCTTGGACCATGTATTCAGTTTTCCTACTTTTATAACACAAAATTTATTAATTTCTTTTCACAATGTTTAGGAAGGAGATACCTTACCTAGTCCCCAAAATCGTGATTCTCAGTTTCCTATAGTGAAAATTGGTATGGTTATGCTCGACAAAAAAACAGAATATGATTGTCAAATTTCAGGTGGTTCAAGCTATTATTATATGCCTGAAAATGCATGACCCAACAATTTCTCAGGGGATTTTTTCTATAATGGTTTGTTATCCGAAGGTTTTGGATATGGTGAGAGTTTCCTATAGTGAAAATTGGTATGGTTATGCTCAACAAAAAACAAAATATGATTGTCAAATTTCAGGTGGTTCAAGCTATTATTATATGCCTAAAAATGCATGACCCAACAATTTCTCAGGTGATTTTTTCTATAATGGTTTGTTACCCGAAGATTTTGGATATGGTGAGGATTATCAAATTTTAGTTGGGTCACAAGGACCTTCAAAAGTTTCTCCACTGCTAAATGCTTCTAAATGAATTTTCATTTCAGTGATATGGTGAGGATTATCAAATTTCAGTTGGGTCACAAGGACCTTCAAAAGTTTCTCCACTGCTAAATGTTGCTAAATGAATCTAAATGAATTTTCATTTCACAGATATGCCACTGGTAATGGACAATTTCAAGGATTTAATAGCTCACATTTATGATTTAAGACTGTTGAATAGCATTTTGTTTACTAATTTTTATCTTCAATGACTTTTTATGTCATGATGCTTCTCCAATTTATGCCTTACGGCGTTCCTTTGCAACATTTGGTGCAATTGCTAGTATTTAGTAATTAAACTTACATTGGCCTGGTTAATTATTTGACCATGTCCATCCAATCACTGAATATTCGGAAAATCAACCCTCCCGTTTTGATTAGTAATCATATATTTTTATACAGAAAATCCGCAGTAGAATCTACCGTGAATTCACGGACTGTCACCGACTCAAGCCAACTATTAATTACTGACAATTTAGAACTTGTACTACCCAGACTATGGAATAGTGTCCTGATTATTATTCTGACAGATGTCAACTGGAAAAAGTTCTCTTACATATTATAATCTCGAAATATGCAATAAATCTAAAACTATAGCAAATTTACCTTAATATTCTTAGGTTAGAAATAATACTACCTAACCTACAAAAAAAACAAAGACCATATTATACGGTACTCCTATGAATTGAATCGAATGGAATGGAATAGATATAAATAATTAAATTTTAGATAGGAGTGGGTGTTTACCAGCCTGCTTGGCGACAGAGGTCCAGGAGCAGCCGGGCGTGCGTCCGTCGATTAGATAAGAGAGAAGCTTCTGATCCTCTTCAGGTGACCACAGACCTTTTCTTAGGTTTGGATCGGAGGAAGTTGCAAGGAATGCTTCGCGTACCGCAGCTTGGTTTTGCCTGCACTTCATTTTTTTCGGGAGTTGTCTATAATACGATTTTTTGGAAATTCCGGTGATGGAATCCGGCGAAAGAAATTGAGGTTAAATCTTGATTTGTTGCAGTTAAAATGGTTTTTTAACTGCATATTTAGATTCAGTACCCTCGAAAATCCCTGCGACGCTTTCATTGTGCAGAAACTAGCTATCAAACTTGCGATTCCAATAAATTCCTGCCAGATTTCGACCGAAAAAACCCGCCGAAAAGATTTTCAAAAAATCACCTCTATAACTGCTTTTTTCCGGGCGAATCTCTCCACCCTCCCACAGCCCAGCCCAGCGCAGCGTTTATCGTGCAATATATTTAAAGCCGCTTGATTCGTTATTGATGACGTCTTTGTCCGAAACGTTACGCGAGGGGGAGGTTTATATTGAAATGGGGTTTTGGTCCAAAAAAAAATCATTATTATATTAAAATTAATTTTAAAATTTAAAATTTTTGAAATTTAAAAATCTTATTTTTTTTATAACTTTAAACCATTGATTTTTAAAAAATTATATAAAATGATATCTATCTTATAATTATGAAATCACAGTTATTAAATATTATGAGCTGACTATTTTTTTAATCAAATTTTAATTAGAATTATCAAACTATAAATATTCAAAATAATGTGATATTTTTTATATAATTTTAATTAGAATTATCAAACTATAATTATTCAAAATGATGTGATACTGCACAGATTTGGGATTTTAATTTTGGTAAACTTATTTCATCTTGGCATACACGTTTTTCCTACTAGGTGATCACATCTACTAAATCAAATCAATATACTACGTAGGCAACTTAGTCTATTTAACCATATTAATAGAGAACTACACATTTTACTATGAACATAATAGATATGTGATATTAGGTAAATCTACAAGCACGTAATTCCATAAGCTTAGATATATTTGTAATCAAAGTGAATAGTTGAACCAAAGCTTTATGTAGTTACATGTAAAATTATTATTTAGGTTTGGTCACTTTTGCTACATATATTTATGTTTTTTAATATTTATATTTTTATATTATATTATTTTATTTTTCATTTATATTATATTGGCTAATGTATATGATAATTAAAAATTTAGATGGTTATTAATTTGATTAAAAATTTAGATTGCTTTTAATTTTTCAAATTAATAATTGTGAAAATAAATTTTATTAGAAGTAATGTTTCTATATCATGTGTAGTTGTTATTAGGAGTTACAAGGAGTTAATCTAGACGTTGTTGTTTCCAATATATGAATTGTAGTCTTGATCTAGATGTATTAAGTCAGTAATTTACGTCATATATATGTAACCTTTGTGATCAATAAAAACATCGAAGTGTGATTTTTGTTGTGTGCAATATCTCTCTACTCCATGAGATGATATCATATATGGTTTGAAGAGGTTAAGAAAGTATCATAATGATTGAAGGACATCAATTTCACCCTTATAGTACTTTAGCTAGTCTAAACCTCACATTATTCAACCTAAACTTTTCATAACATATACCAAGGTAATGTGAATAGGCTTCCTTTGTTACGTGGTTTTGTAGGTATTTAACTCTATAGCAATGTAAATTCCTCTCAGACTTTGTCAATAAATCAAAAACATCATATTCTTATTTTATTCAACATTAATTAAGAAAATAAAAAATTTCAAGTCTACCTTATACTAGGGTTTATCATTACCATGTAATATATGGTGTACAATTAATATATAATAACTTAACCATAATAAAAGTTATAAATTCCACTTAGCTACTTTAAAATGAGGTTTATGATTAATATCTAGTATACTTTATATTTAGACACCTTAAACTAGGGTGTATGATTATCCTATAACCTATTTTGTATAATTAATGTATAATAATTTATAATTTACTATGTAACATAGATGGTTTTGGAGATTTTTAACTCTATAACCATTTAAACTAATCTAAAGTAGCTATCAATTACCTTTTACATAAAATACATGTATTAATTACAAAATCCCAAAACTTTAATGTTTTAATCATGATTTTAATATTAGAAATAGATTCAAAATCATCAAAAATTCCTGGTAGATCCCAAATTCCACTTCTTTAATATGATTTTTTTAAAATTCTGGCTAGATTTAACAAAAAAATATATGGAAAAAGCCAACATTTTCTGGGAAAAAATGTTCGCTCTAAAGTGTCTACAATTAGAGAGTATATTCTAAAGTTGTCAAGTGTCTATTTGGGTCTTGCTTGTAGGCCTTGTGTCCTTTTTGCTTTCAAATTTTTTTAGGGTTTGATGACGTGTATAGTAATAAGTGGTTGCCCATTATTGGACTATAATTGATGCTCCTCGCAGAGTTTTTTGACAACCTATATTCTTTTTTTCATAACTTGATGGCCTAAAACTTCTTGTCACTAAATTTTCTATATTATTATGAATATCTATGTGACTTTTTATTTATTAATATAACAATCAATAATTTTTTGTTTCTTAATCTATATGTTAAATTTATTTATGTATTAGTGAATATGATTTAATCAGCAAAATTTAAAAATTTAAAAAAAAAATAATATCTTTATATCATTTTATTTTTATTTTTGATTTTGATTTTCATTTTCATTTTCATTTTCATTATAAATCAAACTTAAGTATAACATTAAATAATTTGATGATTCCACCTCCACTTTTCTGTAATTTAAATAAATAATTTAATAAAATTAAACCATAGACCTACTAGCTAATCCATATTATTATTATTATTAAATAATAAAAAACCATTTTAATAAAATTAAACCCTACACATACTAGCTAATCTATATTATTGATATTATTAAAGTAATAACGAAGGTTTTGTAAAATAATTTGTCTGCGGTGCGTGAAATTTATGCAACTCCATCCTGAAATCTTTGATAATATAACACTCACCATACCTACCATCCATGAACATCGAGTTTATTAATGCATGCATCCAGTGCTACTTTATTTGCTGAGATGTCACTTGAAGAAATGTGATGTTGACAATCACACAACACCAACTATCCAACTTTTAAGCAATGACTAATGGCCATGTATATTTTATTGCTGTTTTGCATTTATCATGCCCACAATGCCCTTTTATTTTTATTTTTTTAATTAATGTAATCTACAAGATGGTATTGGTGAATTATAATATATTTATGATACAAGATGGTATTGGTGAATTATAATATATTTATGAAAAAAATTGAGATTAAAAATTTTGTTATATGTTTTTATTTAAATATGTGTATTAAAATTTTTAAAATTTTAATTTAATCATTAATAATTTTTGAAATTTAATTTAATTATTAATAATTATTTATTGGATGTTATTTTTTTTTGTCAACTAAAGAAATGTGCTTGGAGTAGTTATCACATATATATAATTTTGGATTCAATCACAAAAATTATTAGTTGAACCACATTCTGAGGAATTTTTTGGTAGATGATATATATTTAATCTCCATAAAATATTCTTAGTAATATACACAAATTAAATGATGAAACTTATTTTCAAAGTAGTTATAAACAAGTATCATATGAAAATGAGGCATGTGGTATCGATAAGCCAGGGTATTGTCCCATGATATTGTAACAAAGCTTATTTAGAGATTAACAATCTAGATTTCATAAATCTTCTATGCGAAGTGTAATTTCGTTCTAGCATTTATGGATTACTCACTGAAGTTTTTATGGTCATGAGAATGTTTCGAGCCATCAAGTGTGGCTCATCCTTAGGACAAAGATATGAATTATGATCCAGCAATGTCACATAAATAGGTGAAAGATGCAAGGAGAAGAGTTGTTAGGTTAGTTTGAGGTTATGATGTCAAAAATGAAAAAATTAAAAAAGGGAATTGTTGTGAGTTTCCATGGTTAAAATTTTTTATATATATATATATGTTAATTCTTTTTATTAATAAAAATAATTATAATTATAATTTAGGTAATTCTTGTGATTTTTTTAATTTTAGAAATTTCACATGAAGTAAATGTTTTGATGTTTGTTATCCAATTTTAGCATGCATTGATTAGCCATTTTTAATTTATATTGTTATATATGTGTGTGTGTGTGTGTGTGTATAACTTGGATATTACTTTTTACAATTAATAATAATAATTTAAAATAAAGTTATAATTTAGTTAAATCTTATGATTTTTTTCAATCCTTGTGTTTTCGCTGTTACAACACCCTCTAAAATTTCACTACATTCAAATTTTGGAGCCTACCAAACTATCGCATCAAGTGTTGCTTTGATCGTCAAGTGTCGTTTCAAGTCATTCTACATGTTTCAATTGTTCTTGATCATTCCTAAGTGTCGTCACATTGTTTATAACATCTCTAGTGCACTTCATGGTTATAACACCTTTGTTTTTTGTAAAACGAAATTTTTGGTCATAGTCGCACACACTTTGTTCATTGTACTTTGCGGAGTGTTTGTAAACTACCTTTTTGATGTGTATTTATCATTGTTCAAGCCTATCTAAGTTTTATTAATGAGTTGGTATGTGTCACACTTGATTTCATGTCTAAACTCATTGTGTTTGCCCCTTTTTCTATCTTCCATACTTAGACAAATTCAGTTTCACAAGTTAACCCATTAAGGCTAGGAGCACAAAAAAACACTTTTAAGCCTTGATCAGGAATTCTGAGTTGTTCCGAAGTGCACCCTGCACCCTCCAAGTGTAGAAAATATGGTGATAGAATTGCAATTGCTCAAGAAATTTTAATCTAAATCAAGAGACATAATTTTACTCTACTGATCTTCAGAATTCAATTCACAATTTAGAACAACAATCATAGACATGCAATAAGAAATAACCCACATGCATAGTATTTTTTGTAGGGGAACCCAACTGGGAAAAACCCGTCAAGCCTCTTTGCATTAATCGCATGAATAGAGATGTATTACAATTTCTTACCTACACTAAGCAAAACGCACAAGTGAATAACCTATATCTCTGCTCAATGAGAAGCTTGAACCCAGAGTTAGTCAATTTATTCTTTTTCTTGAGCCCCAATTCCTTGCACAATTCCTAGAGTATTAGCCCTTAGATTTTAGTAATTTCCTCCAATTGATTGCACAATTTGCAAGGCTTGATCATCTGACTACATGAAACACCTATACACTCAAATTAGCTTACAACTGCTTGTTACACTGCCTTGGAATGTCCACCACAGCTGTGAACTCGAATTCTCTGCATGCACTAGTTATTTTAGGTTGATTGATCAGTTAACTTGATGATCAGCGAGTTAGACTCTTGTCCCACTACACAACTAACCTTCCACTTGTTCCTCCAACTATTAGAACTAGTTTAATTGAACAAAACTGAATATCACTGAACTGGATTACTAAAATTTAGAAATCACACATGCTTAACTAAACTCCAAGTCCTCTAACTTGAATTTAATGAGCTGAGTGAGTGTTAAGAACCATGTCAGTTATGTTAACTTCAACCAAGTTGTCTGTTGATGTGGAAATTTGAATTTTCTCAATTTGACCAAGGAAAAGTCAATTTGAGACTTTCTTGCTACACTTCTCAACACTCCCTCCCAACAAGAAAGCGATCCTCAAACACCCCTATCTTTCACCTTTTGAACTCGAACTTCCCTCTTGATAAAGCCTTTATCAAGATGTCAACATTTTGTTCCTGTATCAGAATGTATTATACCAAAATTATTATACCAATATTAGATTTCTTTATGCTTGGATAAATCATGAAATATCAGATTCTTAGAGAGCTTAATACAACTTTAATTATCACAATAGATCACAATTAGATCCATCATTTGACCAAACAATTCCACAAGTATCTTTCTCATCTAGATAACCTCACATGTTGCTTGACTTTCAGCCATGTCTTTTGCTTCTTCCGAGTTGAGCACCATAGCTTTTTTCTTCTTGTTTGTTGTTGGGAAAAGTATCCAATACGGAATGACCCTATCCCACTCTAAGGGTGATAGTTCCTTAGCAACAATCAAAGCAAAGCTATTTGAGATTACTTCTTTATGAGATGTAAAAGAGGGGAGAAAGAGATCCACTAACTGATGTCTTTCGCTAATGATTGATCCAATCTTCTCTCCTTGCTGCTTGCCCCCAACTCCTTGCTCTTTCACTGGCCCAGCTACACCAAGATCCTGCAAAATGGCAAGAGAGGGAAACTACAAGAAGCATACATTCATAATTGATTCAAATATTAGAATAAATCAAATACACAAGTATAACAATACACCATTGAGACACATGCATATAGAAGAACCTCAAATGCTTTATTAATGGAAGAAGTAAAGTTCAGGAAGCGATACAACGATAAGAGGCCCAATCCAGCATCACCTTCCCAGCAGAAACAAATCTCCTCTTCACCTCCTTCAAAGCAAATCACCCAATAGTTCTAAACTCAAACCAACAGCAATTCTTTACATTCACAAGATTCCAGCCTCCCTAGACCTCATGAGAGAGATCTATATATAGGAGTTTTGGAGAAAGGATGAGTCAGCTTGAGGCTGGCATGAAGCTGACTAGTGTCCTCTCCCACTTCAGTTCTTAAGTCCAGTTGGAGGTTCTTGCTTCCACTTGGAGATGTGGAACCTCTTACTCATCACCAGTCGAATTCCCTGATCCAAGTGTCATTTTGGAAGCTTCCTGGGCATTGACACCTTGAGGAATGACTGTGCCACATGTCCAAACTCGCCCAGTGCAGGTAGCCTTCTTTGCAGTTGACATTCAATGCAGGTAGACAGTGGAGCAGTTGACATTCAGCGCAGATGCTCAGTGGAGAAGTTGACATGATCCAGAATTGCCTTGTTTTTTAGTGTTTTCAGGTGGAGAACTTTTATTAAGTGCTGTGGTTTGCTGGCCTTGTTCCTCTAGGGGTAGGAACAACATGTTTAGGGACTTTGGATCCCTTAGATATGGACATTTCATGCTTCATGCTGTAAGGCACAAAAATGTCTATAACAGTTGCCCCCTAAAGTATGAGGCCGTTTATCGGGTGAAATGCTTTATCAGGAGGATCCGAAGTTCATTCAATCGCTGAGAGGTGACCTGTAATGAGATACAATACAATACATTATTTTTCATACTGCTTTCATGATCTAGCTGAGGCGGGCATTCCCATGCTCAGCTTTATAAATACATTTTTCTGTACATAGAACAGACAATCGTCTGATGGTAGACTGATAATTCTCTGCTGAAATTATCATCCTTTGAGTAGGATGATCATCTGCTGCACATGTCAATGTTTTTATTTCCTGAATATATATCGCAGCCCGGATGGATGAAACTAGATCCGGGGTCTTCAAACTCGTCCTATCTTCACTCTAAGTACAAGCCGATCCATGTGAGAATTTCTTGGAGTCGAACATGGAAAGACATCGCTTGATTACCAGTCAATGATGTAAACTGTTAACAAGCGTGAGAGGAATCACCGATAATGATGATGACCCTCAAGGTATGGCAGTACAATCCACGTGGTGTGAATAAAGGACTTGGCGTCGAACACCATGCAGAATCTTTCGGTCGAAGGCCATTGATGTATACCTGTCGCCGGAAGTGAGAAACTTGCCATTGAGGCATGCAAGCTTCAAAGTACTGAGCGGGGTGTTCCTAGGTCAACTTCTTGGATAATGAGCTGAAGTCGACAAGAAGCGATCCGTCAAAGGAGGGCCTTAATGAATCCCACATCAGTGACACAGAACGGAGCTAATGATTGTGATGAAGGTGAAAACGATATGTGAAATATGATTCAGGGTGGCGGTCATGAAAGGATGAAAGATGATGTATGGTAGTGGATGGGACATGGTTGACTCTTTCTGAACAACATCTCTTGAACATATAACGACACTGATGCGATGGATCGGTAGCATTACCCCAAATGTGGATGGTTTGGCGAGACCATGGTGATGAGACCGGTGAATGAAACAACCCAACCCGATGTGGTACGGAGGAAAAGTGTCATGTTCAAGAGCGACTTGCTACCATTAAAGCTTTGAGGTTCTCCCAATTTTTCCCCAGTCATTTCTGACCAGTACCTCTTTATTTTTGTCAAGCTTGAGGAGGATAACATATGCTTGTTCTATAACCTGCCCTTCGGGCAAGCCCATCGCTATGTTTTAACGAGCCTAGCGATAGGGAAACTCGTTCTCGTCTAAAGACAAGTTTGTCGCTATTTAATCATTTTAACGAGTCTAACGACAAGGAAAACTCGGTCCTTTTCATTTTTAGAGAGTCTGAAAAGGTACATAAAGTCAACTCCAAAATTCCTTTTTCGTCATCTAATCCCTTAAGTCCGAAAAAGTATAAAACAATACAAAAGGGATGAGTTTTCGATATCTTTAACGAGCCGAACAAAACAAGCGCTTGATCTTTTTGTGCAATAATCCCTCAGGTCCAAAAAGATTAAAATCTAGAGGAGGGATAGCTCTTCCGGTCCTTTAACGAGCCGGAAGGCCAAAACTCGGAAATCTTTTCATATTTTACGAGTCAGTTGAAAAGAGCTTAAAGAAGACTCATCTTTTGAGGAACGAGTGATAAACAGGGATAGCAACTGATTCTAGGTACAGGTTGGAATTTTCCAATCACGGCAGTGTCACAAGGATGGCTAGGTGAAATCACTCTTCGCAGTTGTTCCTCAAAATGGGTAAACAATCATATGGAGGTGAACGATCGACCAAATGAAAGTGGAGGTGGCAGGTGCAAACACGACCAAGGCTTTTTATGGCTGATAAATTTACGATCACAGTGGTTATTTACCGGGATAGGTTCATTTTTTATTTAAAAATGAGCTTAAACTCTGGAGGGAACATTGCTCACTGCTTATATTTATTTTTTAACGAGCATGAAGACCGCGTTAAAACTGCTCGGATCTTGCGTTTATTTTTTAATGAGCATGAACTTTATTCTAAAACTGCTCGATATACTAGTCATAAGATAAGAAATGTCCCCTCAAGATTCTATTTTTTATGGAGCTTCATCTCACTAAGCTTTGCTCCGCTCCTTTCTTTATGCAAGTTCGGAAACGGCTAATCCAAAAAACAGATAAATAACCGCTCTTTTCTTGCACTCCAAAAGGGTTGCATGCCCCCAGGTATAAAATACAATTTCAAGGTTGCCCCTCCTCCTTCTCACCTCTGCTTTTCTTTGGGTGTTCACAGCTACTTGTCGTCTTGCTAGTCCAATTTTCAATATATTTTCGTAAGATCGCAAGAGAATCAGCTACTTGCGACAAGAGAGCATCTACTTGCGACAAGAGAAGAACACTACTCAAAGACAAAACATTTGTGTTACTGAGGGAGGCTTACCTCTTTTTGGTTACCCAAAGATTGTCTTGTTATTCTTTCAACAAAACACTTCCTCGGCAGTGTCCACCGAAATAGACAAAGGTGAGTGACGACCCCCCGCCCTCTCATAACTTTGACAGGAGAATCTTATTCCAGAACAACCCCTCTTCCACCCACGGACGGGGTACGGACTAGTCATATTCTCCCGCGGAAATTCTATCTTACACCCAAAGTTCCCCTGCCGAAGCAGGCCAGGATGCATGCCCCCTGGGTTCCAGTCCCATCTTTCTGAATCACTCGCACTCATCGGGAAGAAGGACTGGGGGTGGAGACATTTCTTGATTGAATAGACCATTTAGGGTTGGTATGTGACTATTTGCAAGTTGGTCTACGAGCTTGACCATTCTTCCTTCGTGTGGAAAACACATTACTCTAAAGAGTGAGGAGACTACAGCTCCCATGCAATATATATAGTCTCGTCCAAGGAGTAGGTTATAATCCAAGGGTCCTTGAACGACCATCACGTTCATTTGAACGGCCTTCCCTTTCAATGTAATAGGCACATTGGGGAGGATCCCTAATGGTCGACTGGTTCCTTTATCGAAACCCGAGAGATTTCTTATCTCAGGCAAAAGCGTCGGGGAACCCAGTGCTTTCCAAGCAACAGAGGAAAGGATACTCACAGATGCCCCTTCATCAATGATAGTGCCAGCCATTACCATTCTGTATATTTGGACTATAATTCTGAATGGTATAGTGGCTGGAAACCGGGGTCTGCCTAGTTGGTTCCAATCAAAGGACACAACCAGGTTGCTTGGTGGTGGGACCGAATACACGGCCGGATATGACCCTGACGATGTTCCTTCCTACGATAAAAGAATGGGCAAATTGCCCCGACGCTCGTCAGAGTCTGTGTTGATGAAAAGAATCTGGATGGTGTCATCCTTATTCTCTTCCGTGAGGGTGTCATTTGAAGATGAATCTTCAGTGACGGTGTCATTTGAAGATGAAACTTCTGAAGGGAGAACCGGGTCAACTGCCATTTCGACCTTTGGAGTTTCATCTGGTCTGGATTCAGTAGGTTCATTTTCAATGACTGACGCTTCAGCTGACCACTTGAGCGGGCCAGCTGTATTCTCAACCAACGAAGGACTTGGCACGAGTTTTTTGTATCCAGGAGGAAGTCTCAACGATAAAACCGGACGATCTTCCAAAACTCTCTTCGCTTTGTCTAAGAAGGGACAACGGTGGATGGCGTGATCGCCTTCACACAGTCTGCAGGGGGATCTTGCTCCCCCTCTTTGTCTTGAACCTTCACTTTCGCTGGTTGACGGTAAGCATTCAACATGGCTGTCAGAGGTTGATGCTCCCGAACTGTGCAAACGAGGGGACCAGTCCCTTAGTATCCGGGGAATACAGGGACAATCTCTATGGAAGTGGTCTCCTCTACATATGAGACATGGCGATTTAGGCCCGGTCTGTGCTGTGTGTGGATTTTTGTCAGATGTCTTTTTCTTGCCCCCAGTCGCCTTAGGCTCCTTCTTCTTCTTCTCTCTCTTCTTCTTCTCCTTCTTCTCCATGGGAGCTTGGCTTTTGCTGGCTCTACCTTGCGAAGATGAAGGATCGGAGGAAGGGTTATAGGAAGTAGAAGGCTGGTGGGCAGTTCTAGACTGATCTAACTGTTGACTCGACTGTTCAGGAACCATGGTGTTCTAAACTACATTGGTTGAGAATAGCCAAATTGGCAGGACAATTGTCAGTCCTGGAAGCGACAATGTGGCCATGTGGGGCGCACCAACTTCTACCCAAGAGGAGAAAGGACTAGGATTTCCATCATGGGGAATTCCTTGGTTGGTGCGTTCCATGTTCTCAACCTACAGATCAACGCAGGAATAGGAGGTGATTATGTTCCGTTTTAAAATAAATTTTATAACGACGCTTTAGACACAACTTGCTTTTTCACTTTTTAAGAGTCGAGAAAAAGCTAAAGATGACTCTAGTCTCCTTCGATGTTTTAACGAGCCCGAAGTGACAAATGCTCGGATGGACTTTCTGTTATAGAGTCTGAAAAAGGCCAAAAGAAACTGCTCTGGAGATCTAGGCAGAGGGTGTGCCAAACTTTTCGCAAAACCACAGAATACGTTTTACGGTACGGGCGGTCGATCTTCGTGAATGCTGTGTTCACTGCATTGCGATCAGTAGGGCGACCAACATGGCTTCCTATGGATAAAGGCTTTGTTCCTATAGGGGTCTCCCAATATATACGTGACGGTACGTGGGAGCACAAGTCCGTATTGATACTTATCGCTTCACCGTGGAGGAATCACCCAACCACTCAACGCTAAGATATCACGTTTAACGACGCCGGAACACGTCTCTAGCTTAGACCTCTATGTGTTTGCGTTATGTTTCAAAGCGTTGTTATGTAAATTCAATTTATTTTAGGTTGATCTTGTTTAGCAGTTTGCCTTTATGGATCACCATGAGATGTATGGTACAACTCCTAAATGCAGTCTAAAGATGAGAAGCAAGCTTTTTCAATCTTTTCAACTTATGAAAATCTTAACTACTGAGGGAAAAGAAAGACATCATCTTTTCACACAGATCATAGAGAACACACTAATGCACTTTTTCCTAAATCAACATGCAAGCTGTCAAAATGCACATGCACAATGCAGGTATTTCTTTTCTCTTTCTTAATGTTGATGTACTACAAAAAGAAAGTTGTTGTATAACTTTGAATTCAATTTCAAGTGAAAGCAAACAAGCTTTTGTCCAAAATCAAAAGACACCTTAAGATTTACTTGTTTCAACACTAGAAATACATAAATTCAAACCATATGACGAAAGCAAAAGCTCAATCAGCTATGAACAGAAAACAAACTAACTCTTAAGATCAGAACGACACTTATCACAGGTCTAGATCTAAGAGGCCACAACAAGACTAGTTCACTTTCGTTATGGGAAACTGCAAATGATGTAAGAAATACACAAAGAACAAATACAGTTTCTTTATACAACCGAGGTGGAATAGTGGCAAAGAAAGGTGGTTTCAGATAGGTACTTTGACTGATAACAGGCTGCAAAAACAGGGATGAAAACAGGGCAACAGAAAGAAGAGAACCCCAGTTGCACAAGGCCACACTGGTTCAACGCAGGTAGCACACTGTCAGTTTGACATTCAGCGCAGGTAGCCCCTTCGGGACCTGCGATGAAATGCAGACTGCCTTCACTGTGCCTGCAATGAAGAGAGAAACTCTCGTTTCTCTGGGTTCTGGGTCACAGATTGCTCAAAAATCAACAGTTTTTGGCCAAATCAAAGCTACCAATCAAGTACACACTAAAGGATGATTCAAAGGAGGATGAAAAGCTATCACTAAGATCTATTCAGAGTCCTTGTGGATCGGCTCTTCAAATCATAAACATGCCCAGAAACTGAGCTAGAGTAGCTGCCCTCTACTTTGCGTTTGAAAGATCCAAATGCAGTTCGATTCGGTACTCCCTGTGTTTAGGAAATGAATAGCAAAAACACAAACAACCAACAAGATACGATCCCCAGCGGAGTCGCCAATTTGTTGTTGGGAAAAGTATCCAATACGGAATGACCCTATCCCACTCTAAGGGTGATAGTTCCTTAGCAACAATCAAAGCAAAGCTATTTGAGATTACTTCTTTATGAGATGTAAAAGAGGGGAGAAAGAGATCCACTAACCGATATCTTTCGCTAATGATTGATCCAATCTTCTCTCCTTGCTGCTTGCCCCCAGCTCCTTGCTCTTTCACTGGCCCAGCTACACCAAGATCCTGCAAAATGGCAAGAGAGGGAAACTACAAGAAGCATACATTCATAATTGATTCAAGGATTAGAATAAATCAAATACACAAGTATAACAATACACCATTGAGACACATGCATATAGAAGAACCTCAAATGCTTTATTAATGGAAGAAGTAAAGTTCAGTAAGTGATACAACCATAAGAGGCCCAATCCAGCATCACCTTCCCAGCAGAAACAAATCTCCTCTTCACCTCCTTCAAAGCAAATCACCCAATAGTTCTAAACTCAAACCAACAGCAATTCTTTACATTCACAAGATTCCAGCCTCCCTAGACCTCATGAGAGAGATCTATATATAGGAGTTTTGGAGAAAGGATGAGTCAGCTTGAGGCTGGCATGAAGCTGACTAGTGTCCTCTCCCACTTCAGTTCTTAAGTCCACTTTGAGGTTCTTGCTTCCACTTGGAGATGTGGAACCTCTTACTCATCACCAGTCGAATTCCCTGATCCAAGTGTCATTTTGGAAGCTTCCTGGGCATTGACACCTTGAGGAATGACTGTGCCACATGTCCAAACTCGCCCAGCGCAGGTAGCCTTCTTTGCAGTTGACATTCAACGCAGGTAGATAGTGGAGCAGTTGACATTCAGCACAGATGCTCAGTGGAGCAGTTGACATGATCCAGAATTGCCTTGTTTTTGAGTGTTTTCAGGTGGAGAACTTTTATTAAGTGATGTGGTTTGCTGGCCTTGTTCCTCTAGGCGTAGGAACAACATGTTTAGGGACTTTGGATCCCTTAGATATGGACATTTCATGCTTCATGTTGTAAGGCACAAAAATGTCTATAACATTGTTGTACTAGGAAACCAATGCAGACACAACACTACAAATTCCACCTGATGTACTCTTTCGGCTAGATGGTCTCTCTGCCCAATCTACATCTATTAAGCCAAACAACTTCAACCACTTTGTTTATCTGTACCATAATCCATATTGGGTAGTGCCTTTGAGGTACCGTAAAACATGCTTAGTTTCCTTCCAATATAATTTGGTTCATCTAACCATATCTTGGCTCAGGTGGTTGACTGCATAACACATATCTGGTCGTGTGTTAACAAGATACATTAGTGAACCCACTAACTACTAGTAAATGGTAGCATCCACCTCTTCACATGAAGTGGAAGTCTCCTTCCTCCAATTGATCACTACAGGTGTCTCCATGGGCTTACAACTCTCCATGTGGAAGCTCTCCAGTATCTCATTAGAATTTTTGCCTTGATACACAAATAATTCCCCATCAACTTTCCATACTTCTAGCCCGAGGAACTAGTGCATGAGACCCATGTCTTTCATATCAAATTCCATTACAAGATCCTCCTTGCAAGAGATGATCAACTTCTCATAACCTGTTAATATTAAATCATCATCATATAAAACAATGACAAGCAATTTAATTTCTAGAAAAATATTATATAGGTTTACATATGCTTCACTTTTGATAAAGCCCAAAGCAACGAGATAATTGTGAATCCTAGTGTACCAAGCATGGGGGGCCTGTTTGAGACCTATAATCCTCGCTTGAGTCTGCACACATGAGACTCCCAATAAAATGTCTCAAAACATTTTGGTTTCTTTATGTACACGTCCTCCTCAATAAAACGATTGAAAAATGTTCTTTTTACATCCATTTGGTGGATTTCCCACTACTTCTGCATAGCTAGTGCAAGAATTGATCTAATGGATGAATTCCTAGCTACAAGAGAAAATGTTTCCTCATAGTCAATTCCCTCAACTTGAGAGAATCATTTGGCCACAAATTTGGTTTTATACTTCTCTATGCTTTCGTCTGGTGCATGGTTAACATTCAAGATCCATCTTGAACCCACAACAAATTTATCTGCTAGTCTTGGGACCACTTCCTGAACATTGTTCTTAATGATGGATTTGTATTCTTCCACCAACGCATCAACCCAAACTGGTTTCTCAACCGCTTCCTCAAAATAGGATGGCTCAGTCTCTACTAGCTCAATCATTAAAGCCATGTAGCCAGTGTACCTCTAAGGTGACCTCCTTTGCATGCGCAAATTTGAAGGACCTCCCACTTTCTCCCTTGCATATTGCATAGGTCTATTAGCTTCCCTGGTTCTTTTTCTCCCTTCTCTAGATGGTTCTGCTTGAGTGGATGTCTCCTTCAGTGTAATCATACCAAGAATCCAAGGAGGACTCTAATTCTACAAGTATATTTTTGTGTTACGTGCCTCTACCCACAAATGCAGTGGTAGGACTTGGTCATGTAGCATAGCTCTCGTAGCTACCACAATGCTTCAAGTCATCCTCTAAACTACCCCAATCCTGGTAGCACTGTAACTTTTGTCATCCCCAATCTCAATATGCATCTGGATATCTTTCTCCTCCTATCATGTGGAATAAGGCACCAGAATCCAAGTACCACACACTCCCCATCATAGAGTTGGCCATGCATGTGATAAGGGTGAAGTCTAGCGCAAAATATGAAGCCAATGACTCACCTACTACTCCTCCTAAGTTCTTCTTGCTAGACTTTTTATATGGACACTTTGTAGCATAGTGCCAGAATTCATGAAAATTGAAGTGTTTTATTTTGGACAAGTCTTTCTTCTTGCCCCTTGGCTAGATTCTTGTTCGGTTTGAGATTTTTTCCCTTTTCCCTTCTTTCCCTTTCCAACCAATGGAATGTTTTCTTCATCCTCTCCCTTGGATGAGGTTCCATCTCTGGTATTCTACGTGATTTCTTCATGTACCAAATTGGATCACAAGTGTTCCCAATTCAATAATTTCTCCTTCCCATTCATCGAGTGCTACTAGCAATGACAGTTTTTGGGAAGGCATAAAAGAGCTAGGCTCACTAGGTCATCTTCTACAACATTCACATGAACACCTCCAAGCTTATCACAAACTTGATTAAATTTTCTGAGATATTGTGGAATAATATCATTCTTTTGCATAATATTTCGAAGTTTGTCTTTGAGGGTCATTTTTCTATGGCCGCTTCAATTCTGGAATAACTCTATCAGTGCCTGCCACAATGTGAAAGGAGTTTCTTTCCCATGGAGATTTGAGACAATGTGATATCACACTCGCTCCAAGATAATTCTCGTCACCTTGGCTGCATATTTGTTCCATTGGGATAGGTTTTGAGCATCAACTAATCCTGGTTTTGGAATTTTTGTCTTAAGATAATCCAATAGTACATTGTCATCAATCACTAACTCCATTTGATCCTTCGATGCAATGAAATTCAAGCTACCTTCAAAGGCATACCCTAATCTCAGCCCGTTGAAGGTTATTCTCTTGATCCTGAAAAAATCCTACTACACTGAAGCTACATGTTCGAACCTCCTGAGAAATAACTTCAAAATTATTTTTCTAATGTGAATCCTTCTTTGATACCATGTAGAAAATATGGTGATATAATTAAAACTACTCAAGAAATTTTAATCTAAATCAAGAGTCACAATTCTAGTCTACTAGTGTACAAAATTCAATTCACAATTTAGAGAAACAATCTCATACATGCAATAAGAAATAACACACATGAACAATATTTTTTGTAGGGGAACCAAACTAGGAAAAGACCCTACAACTTCTTTGCATTAATTATATGAATAAAGATGTATTACAATTGATTTCCTACATTGAGCACAATCTGCAAGTGATTAACCTATCTCTCTAGTCAATGGCAGGGTCTGACCTAGAATTAGTTAATTCTTTCCACTCCTTGAGCCCCTATTTCAATTTATGCCTCTGCTTGAGCGCCTATTTCAATTTCTTCCTCTACTTGAGGCCCTATTTCCTTGTGCACATCCTAGAGAATTAGGCCATATTTTTTAGGATATTTCCTCTAATTGATTGCGTAATTTCCAAGGCTTGATCATTTAACTACATGGAACACTTGGTACACTCAAACTAGTTTACAACTTCTTGTTACACTGCCTTAGAATCTCCACCACAACTGGTGATGAAGCTTGGTATTGCAATAAGAATGTTGCAACTTCGAAGGCTACCGACTTTAATTATCAATCCGAGGTTTGTACAAACTTAAGAGGTATCAGCACTATATGTGTAGCATACAATGTGTCCTTTCTTTGTTGTCATGATGTAATGGAGTGCATGTACTAAAATCAAAACCTAAACTAATTGCAGAAAATGAAATGCTCAAAATGGAAACCTTAACCTATTGTAAGAAATAAAGTACAGGGGAAGAAACATATTCTAATTGCATAAAGATCACGAAATAAATGTAAAATAAACCTAACTTAGCCCTATTTATCACATGTGATGATTTAAACTAACTAAGCATGAAATCTAGTCTAGAGAGTACTCATTGTTGTGTGCAAGTGCAAATATAAAACCTTTTTTTTTTTTTTATCTTTTTCCTTTATAAATGCAAATGCTAACCTTTCCTTGTTCTTTGGCGGGCGAGACATGTATGGAGGAAGAGGGGTACAATGGTTGTGATGGCATGGAGGTCAAGTAGAGACCTAATCCCAGCTTCAATGACGATTTTTCTCAATTCGGGCTCAAAACAGGCTGCTACAGGTGTTCCTATAGGATGTCGACAGGATGTATTGGTTCTCCTAAAGGATCCCTTGGTTTATTACAAGAACATGCCGAAAGCTTAGGAAGTTGTATAGACGATGGAACGAACCTTGGGAAAGTTGGATAATTGAAGAATAAGGCATGGGGGTGGTGGAAACTACCCATAACTCAAGTAAGGGCTTCAAGATATGTGGATTTTCTCAATGGAAATGACCATTTTTGCTTATAAAACAAGAATTCGGATTGAGATTTTAGTGGATTTTGGCGACATGGGTGGATGAGGCTTGGACGAGGAGAATGAGATGAGGTATCCTTGCAATGTAGAATCTCCTACAACAACACACATTATTTTCTGCATCTATCTAAAAATTCATCTATACATGGGAAATATTTATTAAACAAAAAATTACTAGTCTAAAATCCAGAAATTCAAGAACTAGTGAGCTAGTAAATCTATCAAATGCCTAACCTAATCAAGTGCAAATTAAATGGGGTAAATTTTGCTATTAAGTATAATTTTTTTTTGAACTAATGTAAGTGGAATCAGCTTGATTGAATCTCGTTAGCATGCTCTAAAAAATAGCAGAAATTTACTATTCTTTGCTATAAAGGAGTTCTAGAAATCTAGATTTGGGAATAATAAGACTAATCCAAGTAGCTCAATGATTACTATGCCCTTTAAAATGTTTTCAAATGATGAAATGATGCTTGTGGTCCTACAAAATAACTTACATCAACCATTTAGCCCAATCCTCCAACATGTAATCATTAATACTAAATGACGAAATAGAAAGAAACAAGAAGTGAAAATAATAAAAAAAATTATACAAAAGGGCTTTGAGGCTCTTGGGATGGCCAAGCCTAAGGAAATTCAGAGTCCTATGGAGGAGAAAAATATTTAGAAGTTGAACATGACACCAATCCTCATTATTTTCATCAATACAATTACATCCCTACAAGAAATGATAGTGGAGCTGCAAAAATACGAGTTCTCTCCACAATAAGGCTAATAAAAATCTATCCCTAGAGGAAAATTCGACTTGGTACTTATACAAATTGATTAGGAATCGTTCCCCATGAAAGGAGGAGACTTTCCCCACCAAAATCCCTTGATTAGTGAATCTAGTTCCCAATACTAGGAATCTACATTAAATGGAAGGGAACACATTCTTAGATTTTTTCAATTATCGGAGTTCCAGAATCTATGCCATAATTCCATAATATTTTATTGATTATTTTTTAATATTGATCCTCCTATAGTAGGGAGTAAGTCCCTAAATTATCTCCTCCTCTAAATCTTCATAATGCCTAATATTCTCATAATATTCCACAAAATAAATAATATTAGGCACAAATATGCAATTATTCATAAAACTTCTCAATGAATATACTAAAGTTAAAAATACATTATCTAATACAAAAAAAGAGGTTTAATGTGCTGAAGGATATTCATATGGGCCTTAATTTATGTTTAATTTAGAGGCCCATCATACCCTCGTGCTAAAAGTGTTACTCATCCTCTGAGCAACTTAGCGACCTGATTGTGCCTCATTCATGGCCCTGGTGACCTCTCTCTTGTGCATTAAGAATATTGGTTGTAAGTTCTGCAAGGACAAGACCAAAAACATATTTGTGCAAAGAAAAATCATTGTTTCTTGAGACCATTAGATTGTCTTCTTCTTTTCTTTTCTAGCCTAGATGATTGCCTAATCGCCTTGGAGTTTTCTGGTTTTATTAGGTCTCTTTTAGGCATTGCCTTTTACGGTTTTTAGCACAATTTGTTCCTTTATTCCTTCTTGTAACAACATTTTGCCTTACTGTAGCAATCATTTCTTCTTCCTTCAAAGTCTTCTAACTGTATGGGTGTGATGAGAAATGATGTAGGTTTGTGAAAATGGAGAGGATGCTCTGTTTATTTTTTCAAGAAATTTTCAGGGTGAGATAGAGTGTAAGGTTTGTTCTTGAAATTATGAAATGGGATGGATGAATGATTGATAGATAGTGAATATGAAGTGGATGGAGGGCTTGGAGTGTTGTGGTTACTTGGCCTTTGCAAAAATGTATTCTTTTAATCATTGTCCTCATTCCTTGAAATCATCACTCTTCGTAATTTGACTTTTCGACATTGCATGAGTGAAGGAGTGAGCTGAAATTAACTAGTTGAAGATGGCCGAGGCTGCTGATCCATCCTCAGCTTATAAAACCTCATATCTCATGCGTTGACAACAATTTTCTAGCTATATTATGCTTAAGAGAAGAGGTCAAGAATATTTCATACCTGTACCTACCTAATGGTTGTTAGAGAGACATGCATGTTGTTGCTGAGTTGAGGTTTTTGTGCTGCTCATGACTCAGGTACATCTTCTTGATTTCCTTTTTCTTTTTTGTTGATCTTATTTTGCTGATGGGTTGTCTTCTTGTTGATGTGTAGGTGTTGACTTCCTCTGTTATTGCTGAGCTCTGGAGGAGTATCATTGTGTTTGTAGTTATGCTTATCCTATTTTAATCATGGTGTTGAGGGTTAGGCTTGGAGCTTGCTATTACATCAAAATAGGGTGTTCAGGGTTCCCCATACTACTACTACAGGAAGTCCTGTACCTGCCCTTTTTTTTGAATTTTTCTATCCTTTCTTTGTTGGAGGGTGAATAGGTATTGGAATGAGTTGAACGTGTGGCTTTAGAGTGGCATGGTCATGATGGGTGTTGGCTAAGATGTGGTGAAGTCAATGTCCTTATTTTCTATCCCAAAACAGGCCTCCATCATAATTTTTCCATCGGACTATCTTTCCTATAAATTTTCAGGACTTCCTGTAGTACTACAGGAAACTCCTATAGTGAGTACAAGAAATCCTGTAGAAAGCACAGACTTACTTGAAATTGGAAATTTTCTGTTGTTGGAGATGAGTATGGCTGATGGAACATGGTTATTATGGATGAAGAAAAACATGGGGCTTTGTATGGCTTGCTGTCCTCTGATCTCTGTGTTTATTATCTTCTTGCAAACCTAAAAAAACCAGAATTGTTATGAGTGGGCAGGTTTGAGGTTCCTGCCATTATTTTTGTCCTCTTTTCTCTTTTTTTTTGAAAGAAAATGAGGTTGCCGAAAATGAGGTTTTCATCCTAGTTGCCTCCCCTAGGCACCTCAAAAGAGGTTTCCACCCAAAGGTTTTTTTTCTTTTGATGTAACGCAGAGTGGAATTTGAAGATGGATTTTGGTTAGATGGAGTGGATGAGTGATGAAAGTGGCATTGGGGGACCTACATGAACCTTCCCTAAATAATACGTGACCTTTTGACCCATTTCTCCATCATATTGCCTCTTGTAGCTTCTTCTCGGCCTTCTTGTAGAGATCCTATAGTAATTGAGGACAACCTCTTGTAGCAGACATGTTTTGTCCATATCTCCCAAATTGTAGAAAGGATTGACCTAAAATTTTCTGAACATGTTGCCATCATAATTGTGCACCTCCGTATAAAAACATCTTGGTCAATGGATGTAGGAATCTCGATAATAGATAAAAATGTCTGAAGGTGATGGAGGCCGATTTCTTGGAAACCGTGAATTGGAATTTTTTGAAATTTCTTGGGAATGTTACCATATTCCATATGCATCTCCCCATGAAACTGTAATATCCCTCCCCTTAATAATAAATAATAAATAATAAAAATAATAAATAATAAATAATAAATAATAATAAATAATAAAAATAATACAAAAATAATAATTAACAATAAAAATAATGAATAATAATAAATAAATCACTTAATAATAAATAATAAAAATAATAAATCATAAATGTTAAATAATAAATAATATATATTATATAAAAAGAAATAAATAGTAATAACCATATTAAAGCTCTAAATAAGAATAAATAAAAATAAAACAAGAAAACTATCAAAAAAAGAAGGAAATAAAACAAGAAAGCTAAAAATCAAAAGAAAAGTAAAGAAATAAAACAAGAAAAAAAGTTGCATGCAGACACATGGAGTGTGTGCATGGGGTTCCCCTTCCAATGTTTTGTTCTATTTAATAGATGGTGAGGAAGATGAGAGGCATTCTTGCATTCCATCTTTCTGAGATTCTGTGTTTCATTCTCTTGGGAGAATGGTATACTAAGACCTAGGAGTCACTGGCAGTAGTATGTTGATTGAGGGCTTGGGGGCGGCCAGTTGTAGCAAGACGTTGCACAATTGAGCCTACGGTTGGGTGGAGAGTCATCCCCAAAACCTTGTTGTAGATAGCAGACTTCAACCGAAATCACAGGTAAGTGTTCTAATCATAGTTTTGAACTTGAAGTTAATTAGTCGAATTGCATGTTGAATATCAATTATTTGATTAATTACATGTTTATTTTGGGCTATTACAGAAACAACTTTTTAAATGGATGTACGGATATTGAGAAAATTGAAAAATGGTTGTAGGTGGTGGATGCTAATTTCTCGAAAACTGTGCACTAGAATTTTCTGAAATTTCTTCAGCATGTTACCATCATCCATATGAATCTTCACCTGAAACAACTTGGCAAATGGATGCATGGTTTGCAAGATACGGAAACAATAATTTTCTGCTCTATGTATTTATGTTTCGTGTAGTAAAACAGAGCATTCCTGTAGTTTTTTAGGACAAGGAAAATGAGTGGTAGAAGCTTGGAAATGATGAGTGGATGGTGGAAATAGATGAGGGTGATGAACTTGCATGGCCTTGGTCATGTTGGAACATTTGAGCAAAGGAGGAGAAAGTCAAAATTTGACTTCTCTTGATTAGGTTTGACCTATTTTTTCTTTTGTTGGTCCCAACTTGTTTTTGTTGCTTGCAGATCTTGGAGGGAACCTACATTCATCAGAGAGATACATGGAGCACATATTTTTTATTTTTTCTCTTTTTTTCTTCTAGGCCTACTAGATGCCTTAATGAGGTTTTCAACTAGCAGGTCTTCCTAGGTGCCTCAATGAGGTTTTCAACTAGTAGGTCTGCCTAGGTGCCTAGGTTTTCACCTAGGATCTTTTCTTTCTCTTTCTTTTTTCTCTTTTTCACAATACATTGACTGCCTCATGGAGGTTTTCAATCAATAAGGCAATCTCAAGCACTTCAAAGGAGTTTTCATCTGAGATTTTACTTTTTCTCTTAGTTTTTCATTTTTTACATTTTTTCTACCCTACTCTACTTGAAAAACAAGATTACTTTCAAGTATAAGAATACTTCCAATGGAGCCATGTGCACATCAAGATGACAAACAAACTAATGTGCAGGCTTGCAATATATGATTTGACATGTACCTAGATTTCAGAGACCAAATGATTTGACTTTGAAATGATCAAGCATTGTTGAAGAAGAGAGTGATGCTCCATCTTATTGATTTTTTGGAACCAAACCTCAATATAACATTGATGTCCTTGGTTTTCTTGCTTATTTCGGTCATTCTTCATGTCTTCTTCTACCATGACCTTCAAATCCTCCTCTTTTTGTTGATTGTTCTCTTGAATACTTTGAGGATTTGATGGTAACCATGAGGGAGATTTCTCAATCTCTGTTTCTGATGTCTACTCTTCATCAAGTGCAACCTATGATTCTTTGATCTTCTCTTTTGAATCTTCTTTTTCTGCATGTTGTCCTTCAATGACATCAAGAGAGTCTCTTTTTTTGAATATTCTTCCTAAGCTGAGATGAATACCATTGAGATCGAAAGGAGATATTTGGAAGTGTTGTACCTCATCATTGTAAGTGGGTTGGGCTACTTCATTGCATGGGTTTGGAAATTGTGGTATAGGTAGTTGAGTGGGAGTGGATATTTGAGATGGATGTGGTTGGGGTTGTGGTTTTGGTGGAGGTGAATGGTAGGGATGTCATGGAGTTGGGTATGGAGGATATTGAGGAAAATATTGAGGATATTGTTGATGGCTCCCATAAGTTCCTTGCCAACCTTGTTGCCAAGATTGGTTTTGGGGTTTAGATGGCCAATGTTTCCAAGGAAAGGGTGTGTTCCAATTACTTTGAGATGGATGTGCATAAGATTGAAATTGTGAATTACATTCTTGCATCATACTAGGTTGAATAGGCTTCCATGGTCATCTTAGAGCTACATAACATAGCTAAATTGGAAATTGACTTGTTCCATTGTCCTCTTGGTAAACTTCCTTCAACCTTGGTAATGAGGGGAAATATTTAACATCATATGATTCTGCATGGATGACACAAATATCAACAACTTCATTTTTCCCATTTTTAATTCTTAACATTTCTACTTTTTCACTTAGATTGTTAAGTGATCTGAAAGTGGGTCTTTAAAGGCTTCTTGTGATCTTACAAGAACCTCTCCCACTTTCAGAGCTTATATATTCCCAAGACAACTATGACTAACCAATGTGGAATTAATAATGTGCTTGACAATAACGTGTATGCTTATGTTTGTTTTAAAACTATCTATGTGCTGTAAATTGATTTGCTTAAACTTATATAAAACATATAACAATGGAACAATGCAACAAATCAACATCACCCATAAGACAACAAGTTTAATATGGGGTTCACCCAAAACTCTTGGGCTATGTCTCCTTGAGCTCTAGTCAAGTCAACTAGACTCTCTAGGATTATGGTAAGAGTTCTTTTACAAGCTCCACGATCAGCTCCATTGGTTTACATAGAACACAATGGGTTTAGACACCATCTTATCGCTGGCTCTGAAGCTCTCGACTTTCTGGCTCTGCGCTCTGGCTCTGGCTCTGGCTCTGGCTCTTAGCTCTGGCTCGTGGCTCTGGCTCATGGCTATGGCTCTGGCTCTTTGCTCTTGGCTCTGGCTTCTCTGAGCTCTCTCTCGGCCTCTGCGTGCATCAGTGGTTCGCTAGACCTCCCAGCAACCTTTTTCAGCTTTGTTGCTGTCAATTGAGCTTTCTAGTTCACTCGACCTCCAAGTGACTCTCGAAACTCCCTACTCTACTCTGCTTATGCCTGCTTATGTTCTCAATCATGCTCTCTGGATCCTTTGAGGCATTTTCTGGCTTTCTGACTTCCCGGGTCATTTGCAATGAAAGATGGAAAAGTAATAAACTAGTGTTAAAAATGATTCATTAGAACTAATTAAAAGATAACAAGATTTTACAATGCTATTTGTCCCAAGTGAATCAGTACTGCACTTATCTCCACTTGGGTGGATAAGATAATAATAAGGAAGTCTATTACTAAGTGGAAAAATTCGATGTGGCAGGTTACTTTAATTTTTTTCATAGAGATATGTTATTCAAACCTTTGAGTCATCTTAAAATGTGTCAAAATGTTTGCAACCCTGGCTGATAGATGATGCCAGGTATAAACCTTTGTGGAACCTTACTCAACTAATAAAGTCCTCAGTGAATTTTATTCCTATTCACGTGAACCATTATTTCTAGTTCTAATACCCTCAGCGTATAGTGCAACAGTAAGTGCCAACCATGGTTATGGCAGTAAAACAAAAAAGTCACTTTCTGACTCTATAAGATGACTTTTTCCTTCCAATCGATTCTCGGTTCTTCTTAGCATTTGAGCTATCAACGGTTGCAAAAGAATTAAAGTACTATTCTTATCAAGATCCTTCCCCTGTGTCTTGACTATTTCCTTTTAAATACGTTTTTTATTCATTTTTGTTGCCTCATTTGTGACATTCGATTGGGGAAAAAGTAGTTAGTTGGACCAGCTCAGCATCGACATCTTCACCAGGGGTTGTAGTTATCTCAAACTCACTGCCATCGAGGATGCGTCGACCACACTGAGATGGCATGTGTCATCTTGGGTGAGGTGTTATGCTAGATACAATGACGAGTGGATGTGCACATCTCGTGCCCTTGGCGAATTATTGAACGAGAGGTCCAAAGATCAAACCACATTGGATATCATTAATGTGGAACTGGTAATGGAATTATCGGCACTAGTGGACATGCTAGCCGTTACTTGCAAATTCCTGCAGGGAACCTGTTAGTGCTGGAAGCGAGAGAAGGTGTTGGTTCCGTTGTGAGAGGTACGCCTACGACTGGAAGATGTGGCAGAGTTTCTGAGTGCTTTCGAGAAATTGGGAACCCACAAAGGGTCGTTCAATTGAATCACCCCACCCTGGTTCCCTGGCCTCAAGGGAATTCCCCCAAGTGACCAAGCATTTGAAAATTTGCCTAGTCAGCGTGAAGGACACCCTGAAGGCCACCTTGGGTTTTAAATCATTAATTGTGTGGATTCAATTTTGGTTCGTAGGTATATTGTTTTTCCATTCCAGAAAGAAATATTATGTACCAAGAATGGAAACCGAATAGGCTTAGATCATTGAGGAAAAAAAGTAAAAAATCATGTGAGTGATAGATGGTGATGGTTTCATTTCCAATAGGAGTGAGCAGATGACTGAAAGTTCCTCTCGCATTTTTGTATTTTTGAGTTGGAAAGCTGAGGAATTTCAGACCCTATCCATTCAAATGGGAGACGGTTAGGCATCAATAGTTTACAAAAGAAAACATCTTTGCTACCACTTTTCTTTGATTCCTTTATGGAAACAGTATCAGTTGGCTTTGTTTCCAAATTCACACGTCCAACTTGTGATAAGGCAAACAAAAAAATAAACTATAGCAATCCGAATGACATCTAAAAGGGGAAACAATGATTGTGGAAGATAAAGCCACAGCTCAGCTATTTCACTTTTGATAGTGGTTATCAAGATGAGAATGGACAGTGAAGAAAGAGGGAATGATAGATGGTTTCATATGGATTCAGAAGTATTCGACCTTATATACTAATCTAGATGGTTATGAAGCCTTAAAGATGATTTATGGCTTAAGTTTATCCTTGGTTATAGACACACATACCCTGATTGAGTTGTATGAAAAAGAAAAATCCTAGACTGACGGCAAGCATACATCAATACTTGGCATGTGCTTGTGGTGCATATTGGAGCAATATTTATATGAGATTGGGCCCGTGGATGGGACAAATGAATGGTAATCAAGCTGGATTGTTTAGGTGGGAAGGGTAAATTGTTCTTTGGTAGGGTGAGGAAGCTCTGTGCAGCAGTTGTCTATGTCCATGCCTATGCCTCAGGAATGTGTCTTAGACCCTTACAATTTAGAACAAAATTTACTGGTTCAGACTTTTCTTGCCAATGGTTGTTTCATAATGAGGATTTTTAATTACAGTGGTGATATAACAATCGGTGGAAAGAGTGCATAGAGGAACTAAAGCCAGACGTGCACGTTGTCATTGGATTCATTGAAAAACAGTTATGTCTCTTAAATTCTGTGTGCCCCCATGTTATGGTCTATATTGATTCCGTGACGAATTGTGCAACTGCAATGTCATGTGGATTCTGCCACTCTTCATTATGCTTTTTGCTGTGGGGGATTTATTTTTTATTCTGAATGTGGAGGTTTCAATTGTTTAAAATTTTTGAATGTAAACTAGATAACTCTTCTTCATATTCGACGAGATGTCCTATAAATATAGTCTTCGACATGAATACACAAAACAACTTGTTATAGCATTTCATGAGATGAATACACACAACAACTTGTTATAACATTAGCAGACATATTTGGTGCTCTAATACACGGAGGCAGCATAGCCGACAATAATATTAATCCATGGAAAAGGAGAACTAGGAACATTTCCATAATAAGTCTATATGATGAACGAGGACCGGAGAAGAAAGTTGTTCCCCGCAGATTTGAAGCAATTCTCAACACAAAAGTGTAGATGGCACGAGCTAAAGCACAGAGTTGCATAAACATTGAGGGTATGTTCCTGCAAGAGGGAATGCATAAGACCATGCCATGAGAGAAAGGGATGGTGTAGGTAGGCACTAAAAACTTTGTGTGATAGCATTGGAGGCAGAGTTATGCCGCCTTAGACTATTTAGCTTGAACATCCCTCTCTTTGGAACGATTGCTCAATACAGTTTGAAAGAATCAAACATAAAAAAATTTATTCGTTGTAATATAAGTAAATCTTGGTAAGGTGGCTACGCATTGACAATGGCATGGATATGTATTTTCTTTTTATATTATGCGTTGAGAATTCTTGTTTTTGAAATTAGATAAGTCAAGATGCTCATAGGAATATGAGTTATGTTTTATTGTCAGTGTGCTTTTCGGTAGCTTTACTACAAGTGCCTACTACCTTCATTGATGGGAATCACCCTACATATAGAGATACTCCTAGGTATACTTTAGAATTTTATAGAAGAATGATCGTCATGGGCTTCTCATTATTTTATTTTTCAATTATCTCTTTTGTTCTGTTGTGTGGCATGGTGTGCTCTGATCATTTCCTTTGGAAGCAGATGACGCCAAATGAGCGGAACATATGGAATAAATAATTACAAGCACGAGATTGTAAGGTAAATTTTTGCACACACAGAATAGAGATTGAGAAAATAAATACAAGTTATGTTTATCAAAATTTGGGTGCTATGACTAGCCGCCTGTTGCGTGTGGAATGTCATCGGTTGCCTTTTGAGCTAGAGAGTAGTGAATCCAATTTGTTGTCTGAAGTTCTTAATAAAATCCACGCCCATTCCATCCCCGTAGGAAAACAAATTTGCATATGCATTCCATTGCAGCATGCCCGCGATGATGCATGGACGAAGTTACTAGTGCGATATTTCACCTCCAATGATGACGATGATAGAGGAGTCAGGTTCACGTCTTCAGAAGTCTTAAAAGGTTACTTGGCTGGAGGTACAGAAAGCCGTAAGCAATCTACAAAATACAACACCTCCTATAATTTCTGGGTGCCAAAGTTGACCAAAGTAGTAATCAACATTGTACTCAATTTATGTTTCGGAGTTGATGGCTTTTCCAGCTCTCTTGTAGGCAGAAGTGCAATTAGAGATTTTCTTGTGGACGCTAAAGGAAGTGAATTTTCTGCTAATGAATTTCTTACCAAAGCTATGGTAAAAATAACACCTAGGTTTGTCCAATGCTTACCTTTTGAAGTAATGTTGTAGGCATCGGAAGCATGTCCTTTATGGTGGGTCTTGTAAATTTGTGTTATCTCTATTTATATTTTGTTTGGAGGTAGATATGTTGTTTGTGTGTAATTTGTTTATGGATGTGAAATACAAAGTCATCTATAAGACTAAACACCTTAAAGTTGTCTTTTGAATTTAATGTGGCTTTTGATCAAGGCATAGGTAAGTAATGATGTAAATTACTTTATGGTTTCCAATAGATGAAACATTTTAGTAAGAAAATGTTACAGTTACACATTGTTGAGGAAACAAAACCTTATGAGGACATTATGTATAAGTAAATAAGCATGCATAGATTGGAACCCGAGGGATTCTGGTTAAGTAAGGTAATATCTTAACTTAGATATGCAAGAGGCATAAAGTACATATCAATTCATGGAAATAGATTATCTGTGTGGATGCATGTGTTGTCTACATTAAAAATTAGTAGAGGAATATATTATGTGATTTAGAGGAAGTAATGGATATGCTGCCCACTTTGTCTTATGTGTATATGTAAGCATGAGAATAATGAAATGAGTGTTGCCTGTGTTAATGGTTTATGAGTTGAGTTTAGAGGAATGCTTGAGACCTCTTTTTTGGAACTTGATCATTACTATGTTTAGTATGGAACATAGTATTCAACATAGTATGTTTCTAATGAACAACTAGATAAATATTTATACATTAAATCAATATGTATAATGATTCCATAAATAAGCAAAGCCAATTCTAGTTTATCTTAGTAGGATGATTTTCATGTAAATCTCCAAATTGGTCATATTTGAGCATGTGGTTTGTAGTTTCAAAAGTAAAGGTAAAAACATAAATGCATGATAGCTACTAGAGGAAAACTTGGATGAAATTGGTAGTGTGAATAATGAAAATAAATTAGAAATATTTTTCTTAAAAACCATAACATGTATTGGTTGAGTACCCGTCTGGAAAACTATATTAGGTAAGAGATTTAAATACGGATTGGAAAATAAAAACAAATCTCACTTAACTCATGAAAGGAGGATTAGATAATGGAGGAAGTCCATGGTCATATAATTAATTATTGTACCTATCCCTTGTCATGGATAGTTTTACATGTTATTACCATAGTATTGTTAAGTAGTCATTAAGATAAATATGTTGAAGAGGAACATGCTTAATATCCATGCAAATTAATGAGTTATATTAATTTACCATGCAAGCACATGTGTATGCAATATTATAAAATTGTAGGAATAATGCAATTATCAAACGGTTAATGGTGGGATGGTCTTGATATTATGCATCCATATAAGAAAGAGTCTTGAGCCTAAATCAATCTATATATGCATAATATATTATGTGCCAATAGTAAATAGGAAAAGAATACATGACTATGTTAAAAGTAAGGTTGGACTATAAAAACGACTTATAAATGGTTATACACAAATTGCTATAAAAGTATTATACCAAAGTAAAGGATGGTGAGAGCATGTTATAGTATTAAGACTATATAACTGTACAAATTGTGGTCAAATTAACCCTTCGATTAATGAATTTGCTCAAGGTGACTCGCTCTTCAGTTGGAAGAAAGTGGAGTTAAAGGGGAAATTTAACTTAAACCAAATTTTAGGACAGATGCATCTTTTGAAGGATATGACCTATAAGTATACTTGAGTGAAGACCATAGTGATTGGTGAAGTAACAAAAATGGTATGGACACTTGGGTCAATTAAATTATATTTAACAATCTATTTAAAATAGATTGATATCATAATTTTTACCAAGAATTTTTGATAGGATCTCTTATCAGATTGCATTGGTAAGGTGTTTGGACAACATAAGGAAATGTTGTGTGATTCAAACAAGAATTCATAAAAAGATAACCCAACTTTGTTAAACGGTGATTTAATGTTAAGAATGACCAAACATGTAAATACCTTGAGATCATAAACACTTACAACTACAAGGAGTGTAGGATTGTAAGTAGTAAAAGCATTCATGTATAATTACACGGAATTATGCATGGTCAATAGGTTGTTGAAGCAGAAATAGGGCAAGAGTAAAACATATGAGGTGAATTAATGATCTCATGAATATTGAACTTCAACAACTACGAGTTAATGATCTACTATAGAACATTAAGAAGAAGGTATGGTTAAGAGGAAAATATGCATGAATCTAATAATATGTGATTGATAAATGCATGACATCTGGAATTGATTTATACATGATATAAAAACTTTCCTAAATTTCATAGATGAACCATGAAAATCAATGTTGGTATGATACTAATATGGTGGAAAAATATGTGGATAAAGTTTATGTCATGTAGGTGATACCATGAGGATGGTATTATAGGCTATACCACAATTGGACTATGTACATCAGTACATATGGGAACATATGACTACATATGCTACAAGGTTGTAAAATGAAATGTGTATTGGCGTGTATAACATAACTTGTGTACAGGGTATCCAGTAGTCATTGGATGGATGTCTGGCCAGGTAAACAAACCTGGAGATTACCCAGAAGAAGGAAAGTAAGTTTGGTATACGTAACTATGGTTAATCGCAGTTTTTGCATACATACAATTACGATTAATATATGTATATGAATATATATTGTAATGTGAAATAATTTGTTATGACTTTGCAGGCATATTAATGTGGAAAATATGCTAACTAATGTATTGTATGGAGAGAGACTACAAGAAGTAGGTGTTTGACAAGAACACACAGGCTTGAAAGAATGAAAGTAGAGAACATGGATTCTTTAGATAGAATAAATGATAAGTTATAGCTGCTTTAATACTATTAGGTAATAGATTATGATATTTATCATAGTTAAACCTTGCATCGATAAATTCTCACAAATGATTTGAAAAAATGTGTGACAGGTAGCTATGAAATGAGAGCTACTGGGAGAATTCCTTGAGTCTGATGTAGCTATGGAAGGAGAGATGCTGGGAGAACTCCTTGTGGTAGATGTACATCGGAAAAATTGCATCAGATGGCAGAACCATGAGAGTTGTTGATTAGAAACTAGCTATCTGTGAATGAGAACATGATGCTGTGATACACCGAGGATGGTGTAAAATTTAAGGGGGGGAGTATGTAACACCAATCCCTTTTATACTACATTATTGTAAAACTAAGCTAAGTTAAAGCTAGGTGTGATACTCTCCTTTGTGTGTTAAATGTTGTAAACCGAAGTTGAGGAAAGCTAGGTTTGATACTCTCCTTTGTGGGTTAAACTATTCTACACCTAAGATGAGGAAGGCTAGGTGATATGTAATATGTAATATGAAAAGAAAATGTATTATTAAATAAATTAATAAAATAAAATGACTTGGAGGGTGGAGCAGTAAAAGAGAAGAGATGCTTTCCAAACCCCATGAGGAATGGGATAGAGATGAATCTTCCATGATAAGCTTCTAGATGGGATTCTAGATAAGCTTGGATGGATTGGATATCCATCGGATGGATGGGAGATAAAGATCCATCGATCATAAAAGATTTACGGGAGATAAGACAAGGTTTTATGTGGAAAAGTGTTATGGGAGATAAAGACGATCTTTTCAGGATAAGACCTAGGCAATTGGAAAAATCCATAAAGCGGGACACCGCTAATGGTAACTAAATCATGAAAGAGGGTATTAAATACCCAGTGCATTGATCAGTTGAGGAAAGTTGATCCTTGGCAAGATCTTCGGCTCAGGGGAATCAAAGGTGATTCATGGCTGGGTGGTGGTGCTCCTCCCTCCAAGTGAGATTCAATTGGAGTCATTTGCATGGAATGGTTGTATGTTGAATCTTACTCTCTCTCTCTCTCTCTCTCTCTCTCTCTCTCTCTCTCTCTCTGTTACTGTTTCAATTTCCTTATGACTAGTTTTTATTAGTTCTCAGAATATTTGAAGGAATTACCTATTCTTGGATATTAATAGATTTAATGATGTTCCCTCTATTTAGATGAGATTAATTGCATGGTATATGTTTCATTTTTAACCCTTACATGATAGGATATGAAATCATTATGGCTTGCTTAATTTCCTCTCTTATGGAAATGATGGTTACAGTAATGCATGTGACTCACATGTGATCACATATGCATGACAAGGATATTATGTTCATATTTATATTTGATAAGGAGGGATAATATGCTCAATATTATACAAAGGTTTATGCATGTGGAACAGTTATACATGAGTGTCTCCAGTAGAATTAACGATGATTCACCACTATCTATGTCAGGATTAAGGAAGCTTGATACTCTTGCATGCTGCTTAAAGAACTGACGATGTCATGTATCATACGAGTATTAGCATTTTTAATCATTGTTCCTAGCCTATTTAGCTACAAAAAAACTCAACATTTATTCCAAATATTATGCGATAGGGATATCAATGAGTTCAAATAATTGTATGATATAAATTGATCCGTATCCTAGTTGTGTTTTATTGAGTAAGGGCGTATATAAAGAGTACTGTAATCACTGTATTTGTAATACACTTGTGATGGCCACTAAAAACACCATTGTAAAACAAGAAATCTTTAATTGAATGGAGCTTAAGGGAAAAATTCTTGGGTAGGCTAAGGAGGTTTGCTACATCCTCATTGTCATCATCTCCATCCATTTCTTGTACATTCTTTGCCATCTTCTTCCTGCACCACGTGAAGTGGCTCTTACTACACCACGTGATCAAATGGGGGGTGGTTTGGTGTTGGAGAAATTTTTTATTTTTATTTTTTATGATCGAATGAAAATTATAATGCAATGCAGTTTTCTACTTTTGAAATTAAATATTCCTAATGAAAATATTTTTTTTGTTTTTTTTCACAAAGTAAAAAGAAATGAATCAACTAGGGAAGAAAACAATGCATACTTTGACACCTCCCTGACAAAAACTCCAAAAAGTGACGAGCCTCGATATTTTGACAAGAATGCTACAACTCCCAAGGCTAACAAATTTAATTATCAACCTGAGGTTCATCGAAAATTAAGAGGTATTGGCACTATATGTGCAGCATACAATGTGTCCTTCCTTTGTTGTCATGATGTAATTGAGTGCATGTACTAAAGTCAAATCCTAAACTAATTGCAAAAAATGAAATTCTCGAAATGGAAACCTTAACCTATTGCAAGAAATAAAGTACAAGGGAAGAAACATATTCTAATTGCATAAAGATCATGAACTAAATGTAAAAGAAACCTAACTTAACCTTATGTATCACATGTGATGATCTAAACCAACTGAGCATGAAATATGATCTAGAGAGTAGTAACTGTTGTGTGCATGTTAAAATATAAAAAACCCATTTTTTTATCTTTTTGCTTTATAAATGCAAATTCTAATCTTTCCTTATTCTTTGGCAGGGGAGATAGGTATGGAGGAAGAGGGGTACAATGGTTATGATGGAATGGAGGTCAAGTACAGGCCTAATCCCAGCTTCAATGATGATTTTTCTAAATGCGGGCTCAAAACAAGCTGCTATAGGATTTCCTATAGGATTTCTACATCATGTCTACAGAATGTACTCCTTCTCCTACAGGATCACTTATTTTATTACAAGAACAAGTCAAAAGATTAGGAAGTTGTCTAGAAGGTGGAATGAAGCTTGAGAAAGGTGGATAATGGAAGAATAAGGCATGGAGGTGGTGGACACTACCCAAAACTCAAGCAAGGGCTTCAACATGGGTCGATTTTCTCAATAGAAATGATAATTTTTGCTTATAAAACAAGAATTTGGATTGAGATTTTAGTGGATTTTGATGACATGGGTTGATGACGGTTGGATGAGATGAACGAGATGAGGTCTCCCTACAATGTAGAAGCTCCTACAACAACACAAATTATTGTATGCATCTATCCAAAAATTCATATATACATGGGAAAGATTTATTAAACAATGGAAAATTACTAGTCTAAACTCCAGAAATTCGAGAACTAGTGAGCTAGTAAATCTATCAAATGCCTAATCTAATTAAGTGAAAATGCAATGAGGTAAATTTTGATATTGAGTATAATGTTTTTGTGACCTAATTCAAGAGAAATCAACTTGATTGAAGCTCGTTAGTATGCTCTAAACAATAGCAGAAATTTACTATTCTTTACTACAAAGGAGTTCCAGACATCTAGATTTGGGAATAAGAAGACTAATCTAAGTAGCTCAATTATTAATATGACCTTCCAAATATTTTTGAATGATGAAATGATGCTTTTTGTCGTACAAAAGAACTTAAATCAACCATTTAACCCAATCCTACAACAAGAAATCATTAATAGTAAATGCAGAAATAGAAGGAAACAAGAACAAAAGATGCATGTGAATAAGAAGTGAAAAGAATAAAAACAAATGATACAAGAGGGATTTGAGGCTCCTGGGATGACCAAGCCCAAGGAAAATCATAGTTATATGGAAGAGAACAAGATTTAGAAGCTGAACATGACACAAATCTTCATTATTTTTAGGAATACAATTACATCCCTGTAAGAGATGGTAGTGGAGCTACAAAAATACAATTTCTCTGCATAATAGGACTAATAAAAATCTATCCCTCGAGGAAAATTTTACTTGGTACTTACAAAAAATGATTAGGAATCATTCCACATGAAAGGAGGAAGTTTTCCCCACAAAAATCCCTTGATTAGTGGATTTGCTTCCCAATACTAGGAATCTACATTAAACGACAGGGAACACATTCCTAGATTTTCTCAATCATTGGAGCTCCACAATTTCTGCCATAATTCCATAATAACTTGTTGATTTATTTTTTAATATTTATCCTCCTGTAGTGGGGAGAAAGTCCCTAAATTATATCCTCTTCCAGATCTTCATAATATGCCCAATATTCTCATAATATTCCACAAAATAAATAATATTAGGCACAAATATGCAATTATTCATAAACCTTCCTAATGAATATATTAAAGTGAAAAATACATTATCTAATGCAAAAAGAGAGGTTTAATGTTTTGAAGGATAGTCAGATGGGCCTTAATTTATGTTTAGTTCAAATGCATGGGCCTTAATTTATGTCTAATTTAGAGGCCCATCAGCTAGGAACTCAAATTCTTTGCATGCACTAGCTATTTTAGGTTTATTGATCAATAAAATGGAGGATGATAGAGTTATATTGTTGTCCCTCTATACAAATGACCTTCGACTAGTTCCTCCAACTATTAGAACTAGTTTAACATAAGATAACTAGATATAATTGAATTTGCTTACTAAAATTTAGCAATCAGACAGCTGAACTGAACTCCAAGTGATGTAAATAAATTTTATTGAGTGACAAGAGCCATGTCAGACAATTTAATTGTGTCCAAGTTTTCTATTGATATGGAAATTTGAATCTTCTAAATTTTACCAAGGCAAAGTCAAATTGTGACTTTCTTTTCACACTTCTCAACACTAAGAGCACATATCACACTGCCAAGCATCATTCCCCTTCCTTGTTCTGAATTATGACAACAAAAAATTAATTCTTCCCTTTGGGTGCACTCCTTCGGCTTGAAGAATTGTGCCCTCCTTCAACGCATGAGGGACTCCAAAGCGCTGAAGTTTCATCCCTTCATCCTTCAACAATGTACCTTGCACCCTTCTCGGCTCTCTTGAGTGCATGAGAACACCCCGAAGTCTTGAAGCTCCATCCCTTCAACCTTTAATAGTGCACCCTCTACCCTTCCTCTCTGCCTTGAGTGCACAACACACCTAGAAATCTTGAATTCTCTTCCTTCATCATTCAAACATGTGCCCTGCACTCTCCCTTGAGACTTATCTCTCCTATCGATTGCATGAGTGCATCTCAAACCCTTGAAGCCTCAACACTTACCCCTTTCGCAGTGCGCCCTTGTGCCAAAAGTCCCCTTGCTCTTCCTGAGCACTCTATTAAGTCATGAATTGAAAATCTTCATGAAACATGTTAGAATATGAGACTTTTTAGGCTGATGTTTTCTTTCCATGAGTGATTGTAGCTGCAGTTATTCCAAGAACAACATGGAAAATATGCATGAAGAATATCAAGTAGAGAGGGCAGTCAAAGGAAGCATTCAAGAATGAAGAACACATTGAAATATTGATGATCGAAGAAACTCAAAAGACTCCATGTGATCAAAGACACTTGGGAGGGTGAAGACATCAACAACATGGAAGTTTCATGCATGATCGAAGACATACGTGGCAGCCTTGTCACCTATCAAAGAAATTCCATATCATCGGTCACTATGAGTCCAAGTCATAAATTTTAGTGACTTTTCATGTTCACACCACATGATGATGTAGAAATCATGATAAATTCATGTAATTATTTTAAATACAAAGAAATAAAAGTCCAAGATTCATGTATGGTCAAAAGAGCTATGAAGAAGTCTAAAAGACATGTAATTCCAAGAGTCATATGTAATTCCAAAAATCATTTTGAAGTTGAAGAGTTATAGAATTCCAAAGGTAATTAGAGGTTTAGAAGTCAATATTCATGAGGATATGTGTTATCACCATAATATTGGTCATCTAGCCATAATTTACTCAAAGGATCGAAGTACACCATGTAGGGCTAATTTCACCATAGTAAAATTTCATTCACTGTAAGAAATTACTTAGTAAACCACATTTATTAAGTCATTTCTCATTAAACCCATGAAGAATAATTAAATAAATCACTATTTATTTAATTATCGTCTAGGAGTAATTAATTAAACCATTGTTTAACTAATATTCTTTGTCATGTTTGATCCAGTTATGAAAAATAAATAGATAAATAATTAATTATCTTATTTTTCTCTAGGAATAATTAGTTAATGAGGAATAATTAGTTAATCACTAATTACTTATTATTCCTTGTCAAGATTGACCAAATACCGTAGGAATACTTAAATAAATCATTATTTGTTTATTATTTCTTAACCATATTTCTTGAGATGATAAATAAATCATTTATTTATTTATTATTTCTAAATAAAATTATTTAAGAAATTTATACTTTTTCCCTCCAACAAAATATAATAAAATATTCCTAATGGTTAATTCTAGAATTTGGCTAGTAATATTTTCATATTTCCCATTATTCGAGGATAACCTAATATTTTCCTATAAATTGGAGGGTTTTACATTCATTCTTCACTTTCAATCATTTTGATTGTTGCACTCAATGTTGTAGCTCTGATTATTATCATTGGCACTCACCATTTTCTTTTCCATTTGAGTTGTCATTGAGCTCAAACATTTTGTTTGCAGGGTTTTACACATTACTGAGGAGAGAGACTCTACAAAAACTGAAGACATTGAGGATAGCCAAGAACCTCCCGTAGAGGGGGACTCGCAACATTATTTGTTCCCTTCACAGGTGTCATCTAATAAAATATATTCTTTACATCTCATTTCCATGGGGTTATTCGAGTTATTTGCGGTCATTTTCTTATTCCATTTTGCAGTTTAACTATTTCTGTTGCATAGATCAGGACTTTGGAAGGTTTGGTTTCTATCATTTGCTGCAGATCCACACTGTTTTACAGACATTTTTACTGTTGAGGTTGTTTATCATCCACAGTCTAAAGTGGTTTCTTGTCATACACCTTCAACAGGAACTCCACAAAACATATTGCAAATCCATCAACAAGAAAAGGATCATCAAACACCCATATATTTCACCTTTGGGACTCGAACTTGCCTCTTGACAAAGCCTTTGTCAAGATGTCAACATCTTGTTCCTCTATCAGAATGTATTGTAGCAACATTATTCTCCTTTATGCACAGTCTCATATATGATGATATCATATATCTTTATGCTTGGATCGATCATAAAATATCAAATTGTCAGAGAGCTTAATACAACTTTAATTATCACAATAGATCACAGTTGGATCCATCATTTGAAACATCGGATTCTCAAAGAGCTTAATAAAACTTTAATTATCACAATAGATCACAGTTGGATCCATCATTCATCCAAACAATTCCACAACTATCTTTCTCATCCAGATAACCTCATATGTTGCTTGACTTACAGTCATGTCTTTTTCTTCTTCTGAGTTGAGTGCCATAGATTTTTTTATTTTTGTTGTACTAGGAAACCGATGTAGACCCAACACTTCAAAATCCACTTCTTGTACTCTTTCGGTTGGATCGTCTCCCTGCCCAATCTGCAACTATTAAGCCAAACAACTTCACTCCCTTTGTTTGTCTGTACCATAATCCATATTGGGTAGTGCCTTTGAGGCACTGTAAAACATGATTAGTTTCCTTCCAATATAATTTGGTTGGTGTAACCATATCTTGGCTCAGTTGGTTTATTTCATAACACATATCTGGTCGTGTGTTCACAAGATACATTAGTCAACCCACTAACTGCTAGTAAATGGTAGCATTCACCTCTTCAACTCAAGTGGAAGCCTCCTTCCTCCAATTTATCGCTAGAGGCGTCTACATGGGCTTACAACTCTCCATGTGGAATCTCTCCAGTATCTCGTTGGCATTATTTCCTTGATACACACAAAATTCCACATCGCCTTTCCATACTTGTAGCCCAAGGAACTAGTGCATGAGACCCATGTCTTTCATCTCAAATTCCATTACAAGATCCTCCTTGCAAGAGATGATTAGCTTCTCATAACCTGTTAATATTAAATAATCATGATATAAAACAATGATAAGAAATTTAACTTCTACCAAAATATGACAGAGGTTTACATCTGCTTAACTTTTAATGAAGCCCAAACCAGCAAGATAATTGTCAATCCTAGTGTACCAAGCATGGGGGGCCTATTTGAGACCTAGAATGTTCACTTGAGTCTGCACACTTGAGACTCCTAATAAAATGTCTCAAAACCTTCTGGTTTCTCCATGTACATGTCCTCCTTAATAAAACCATTAAAAAATGTTGTTTTTACATCCATCTGGTGGATTTTCCACTTATTCTACATAGCGAGTGCAAGAATTGATCTAATGGATGAATACCTTGCTACAGGAGAAAATGTTTCCTCATAGTCAATTCCCTCAACTTGAGAGAATCCTTTGGCCACAAATTTGGCCTTATATTTCTCTATGTTGTCATCTAGTTCATGCTTAACTTTCAAGATCCATCTCAAACCCACAAAAAATTTATCTGCTAGTCCTGGGACCACTTCCCAAACATTTTTCTTAATGATGGATTTGTATTCTTCCACCATTGCATCAACCCAAACTAATTTCTCAACTGCTTCCTCAAAATACGATGACTCAGTCTCTACTAGCTCAATCATTAGAGCCATGTAGCCAGTGTACCTCTCAGGTGACCTCATTTGCCTACGCAAATTTAAAGGACCTCCCACTTTCTCCCTTGCATCTTTCATAAGTCTATCAGCTTCCATGGTTCTTTTTCTCCATTCTTTGGTTGGTTCTTCTTGAGTGGATGTCTCCTCCAGTGTAATCATACCAGCAATCCAATGAGGGATCTAGTTCTACAAGTAGACTATTGTGTTACATGCCTCTACCCACAAATGCAGTGGTAGGCCTTGGTCATGTAGCATAACTCTCATAGCTACCACAATGCTTTAGTTATTCCTCTCAACTACCCCATTCTATTATGGGTTGTGGAGTGTTGTCAGATCTCTTCGAATGCCTTCTTTCACATATAAATCCTTGAAGTCATTCGAAATATACTCACCTCCATTGTCACTCCTGAGAGCCTTCACCTTCTTGCCAGTCTCTTTCTCAACTAGTGCCTCGAATTATCCAAACTTTGAGAATGTCTCATCCTTCTTCCACATGAAGAAGATCCAACACTTCATTGAGAAATCATCAATAAAAATAACAAAATACTTATGTATGGAAGCGGATTCTATCGAGAAAGGTCCACAAACATCAGAGTGGACTCTTTCCAAGACTGCATGTGATTTCCTGTCACAATCATGGAATTTGGATCTCACATACTTCCCCAAGGTAAAACCTTTGTAGACATCTTTCTTCTCAAGTGATCCATTATGTGCATAATTTTCACAACACCATGGTGTAAATGGCACAATCTATTGTGCTAAAGTTCATTGACATAGTGACTCTACACTTTCTCTACCTTACGGCCTAATGCAATGCAATCTTCCACATCCAACTTGTATAAGTTCTTCAAATTAGCCTTCATCTGCTTCACTTATTTAATGGCTATATGTATTAGGAATTCATTACCTTTTCTTAAGATCACATGATAACCACAGTCTTCCAAAATTGCTACAGAGATGAGATTCTTCGTTAGGCCTGGAACAAACATGACATCTTTGAGGTGAAGAGGGCAACAAAAACCTTCTTAGAACTTATTTTACCAATCTCAGTAGCATTGTACCTTCCCTCATCCTGAACCTCAATATGAATCTGAATATCTTTCTCCTCCAAGTCACTAAAAAAATCTCTACACCCTATCATGTGGAATAAGGCACTGAAATATGAGTACCACACACTCCCCATCATAGAATTTGTCATGAACGTGATAAGGGTGATGTCTAGTGCAAACTATGAAGTCAATGCCTCACTTACTACTCCTCATAAGTTCTTCTTGTGAGACTTTTTGTATGGACACTTTGTAGCATAATGCGTGAATTCATGACAATTGAAGCATTTTATTTTCGACAAGTCTTTCTTCTTGTCCCCTTGGCTAGATTCTGGTTTTTTTTTAGATTTCTTCCCTTTTCCATTCATTCCCTTTCCAACCAATGGTTTTTCTTCATCCTCTCCCTTGCATGAGGTTCCATCTCTAGTATTCTACTTGATCTCTTCTTGTACCAAATCAGACCACAAGAGTTCTAATTCTGTAATTTCTCCTTCCCATTCACTAAGTGCTAGTAGCAATGCCAGTTTTTGGGAAGGCATAAAAGAGCTAGGCTCACATGGTCATCTTGTGCAACATTGACATGAACACCTCCAAGCTTATTACAAAATTGATTGAACCTTCTGAGATACTATGGAATAATATCATTCTTTGGCATCTTAATATTTCGAATTTTCTCTTTGAGGGTCAGTTTTCTATGCTTGCTTCAATTCTGGAATAACTCTATTAGTGCCTTCCACAATGTGAAAGGAGTTTCTTTCCCATCAAGATTTGAGACAATGTGATCTCACACCCACTCAAATATATTTGTCCTCAGATTGGCTACATATTTCATCCATTGGGATAGGTTTTGAGCATTAGTTGATCCTGGTTTTGGAATTTTTGTCTTCACATAATTCAACAATACATTGTCGTCAATCACTAACTCCATGTGATCCTTCCATGCAATGAAATTCGAGTTTCCTTCAAAGGCATACTCTAATCAAAGCTTATTGAAGGTCATTCTTGTGATCCTAAAGAAATCCTGCTACACTAAAGCTACAAGTTCAAACCCCAGAGAAATAACTTCAAAATTATTGTTCTAATGTCAATCCTGCTTTGATACCATGTAGAAAATATGGTGATATAATTGCAACTGCTCAAGAAATTTTAACTTAAATAAAGAGTCACAATTCTACTCTACTCATATACGAAATTCAATTCACAATTTAGAGCAACAATCTCATACATGCAATAACAAATAACACGCATGAAAAATATTTTTTCTAGGGTAACCGACCTAGGAAAAACCCCTACAATCTCTTTTCATTAATTATATGAATAGATATCTATTACAATTTCTTTCCCTCATTGAGCACAATTTGAAAGTGATTAACCTATCTCTCTACTCAATGAGAAGGTTTGACCCAGACTTAGTTAACTGTTGCATCTGCTTGAGCCCCTATTTCAATTTATGCCTTTGATTTAGCCCCTATTTCAATTTTATACCTCTACTTGAGCCCCTATTTCCTTGTGCATATCCTAGAGAATTAACCCCTAATTTTTAGGAAATTTCCTCTAATTGATTGCACAATTCCCAAGGCTTGATCATTTAACTACATGAAACACTTGGTACACTTAAACTAGTTTACAACTATTTGTTACTCTACATTAGAATCTCCACCACTGCTGGGAACTCAAATTCTCTGTATGCGCTAGCTATTTTACGTTTATTGATCACTTAAATGGATGATCATAAAGTTAGATTGTCGTCCCACTGTACAACTAACCTTCCACTAGTTCCTCAAACTGTTAGAACTAGCTTAACTTAACACAACTAGATACAATTGAATTGGCTTACTAAAATTTAGCAATCACACATGCTTAACTGAACTCCAAGTGATTTTACTGAGCGACAACAGACATGGCACAAAAGTTAAGTACATCTAAATTGTTTTTTGATGTGGAAATTTGAATTTTTTAAATTTCACCAAGGCAAAGTCAAATTGAGACTTTCTTTTCACACTTCTTAACACCAAGCACATATCACACTCCCAAGCATCATTCATGTTCTCAGTTCTGAATTATGGTAAAAAAATCAATTCTTCCCTTTGAGTGCACTCCTTTGACTCGAAGAATTGTGCCCTCCTTCAACGCATGAGGGAACTTTGAAGCCCTGAAGTTTCATCCCTTCATCCTTCAACAGTGCACCATACACCCTCGTTGGGTCTCTTAATCACATGAGCAAACCTCGAGGCCCTAAAGCTCCATCGTTTCAACCTTTGAAAGTGTGCCCTGCACCCTTCCTCTCTCCCTTGAGTGCACAATGCACTTGGAAAGCTCAAATGCTCTTATTTCTTCTTTCAGACCTATGCCTTGCACTCTCTCTTGAGCTTTATCTCTCCTATTAAGTTCATGAGTGCATCTCAAAGCCTTAAAGCCTCAACACTTGCCCCTTTCGTAGTGTGCCCTTGTGCCAGAATTCCCCTTGCTCTTTATGCGCAGACTGTTAAGTCATGAACTGAAAATCTAGATGAAACATGTTAGAATATGCAACTTTTTAGCCTGATGCTTGCTTGCCATGAGTGAGTGCAGTTGTAGGTATACCAAGAACCACATGCAAAATATCCACAAAGAATATCAGGTAGAGAGGGAAGTCAGTGGAAGCATTCAAGAATGAAGAACAAATTGAAATATTAATGATCGAAGCAACCAAAAAGGCTCGATGCGATCAAAGGCCCTTTGGAGGCTGAAGACATCAACAACATGGAAGTTTCATGCAAGATCAAAGACATATGTTGTAGCCTTGTCACCTATCAAAGAAAGTCCATGTCATCAGTAATTATGAGTCCAAGTCATCAATTTTAGTGACTTGTCATGTTCACACCACATGGTGATGTGGAAATCATGATGTAATTATTGTAAATACAAAGAAATAAAAGTCCAAGATTCTTGTACGGACAAAAGAGATATGTGAAGAAGTCTAAAAGACATGTAATTGCAGGAGTCATATATAATTCCAAACATCATTTGGAAGTTCAAGAGTTATAGAATTCCAAAAGTAATTAGAGGCTTGGAAGTCAAGATTCACGAGGATATGTGTTATCACCAAAACATTGATCATCTAGCCATAATTTACTAAATGGATTGAAGTACACCATGTAGGCCAATTTTACCATAGTAAAATTTCTTTCACTATAGGAAATTAATTAGTAAACCACATTTATTAAGTCATTTATGATTAAACCCATGAGGAATAATTCAGTAAATCACTATTTATTTAATTATCTTCTAGGAATAATTAATTAAACCATTGTCTAACTAATATTCCTTGTCATATTTGACTCATTTATGAGAAATAAATAGATAAATCATTAATTATCATATTTTTCTCTAGGAATAATTAATTGATCACTAATTAGTTATTATTCCTTGTCAAGTTTGACTAAATCCCCTACGAATACTTAAATAAATCATTATTTGTTTATTATTCCTTAACCATATTTCTTGAGATGATAAATAAATCATTTATTTATTTATTATTTCTAAATAAAAGTATTTAACCAATTTAAATACTTTTTCCCTCCAACCAAATATAATAAAATATTCCAAATGGTTAATTCTAGAATTTGGTTAATAATATTTTATTATTTCCCATTATTCGAGGATAACCTAATATTTTTCTATAAATTGGAGGGTTTTACATTCATTCTTCACTTTCGATCATTTTTATTGTTGCACTCACTATTGCAGCTTTGATTATTATCATTGTCACCCACCATTTTCTTTTTCATTTGAGTTCTCATTGAGCTCAAGAATTTTGTTTGCTGGGTTTTACACATTATATAGGAGAGAGACTCTACAAAAGAGGAATAATTTGAGGATATCCAAGAAACCATCCAATAGAGGGGGATTGATAACAATATCTGTTCACTTCACATGTGTTGTCTATTAAAATATATTCTTTATCTCTTTTTTCCATGGGATTATTGGAGTTATTTGCGCTCATTTTATTATTCCATTTTTTTGTTTAACTATTTCTATTGCATAGATCAGAACTTTGGCAGGTTTTGTTTCTATCATTTGCTACATATCCTCATTGTGTTACAACAATTTTTACCCCTGAGGTTGTTTGTCATCCACAGTCTAAAGTGGTTTCTTTTTGTACACCTTCGAGAAGAACTGTACATAACAATATGAAAGGCCATGCCTCAATTTATTAAAGGAGTATCATTACTCAAGAAAAAGACTTTTAACCTTGGCTTCTGCCACAAGGAATTAGAGATATAAACACAGTAGTTTTGGGGAGAAAGTAGTGGCTCTAATTCTTCACTATTTGAGTTAGTGATGTTAATTGTACTTATGTATCTTGGAATTTTTTGCTTAATACTTGAAGCCATTTGGCCAACACATTTTCATTCATGGATGACAGAAGTTTTAAGACTACTCTTGTAATGGTTGCGGTTTATGTTGGATTCCTTATGTACTAAAGTAATTGAACTATTTCAGCGACTTTGGTGCTCAACTTGTTGGAAATGTGTTGTGATGATTTTAATGACCATTTCATCTATATGAACTGTTTCACTTGATGTCTAATGATTCTTCCTCGTTTATGTGCATCCATCTCCACTAGTTAGTACTATTACTTTTCTTTTAGAGGCTTAGTTTTTTTCCCTTGCAATGGAAGAATCTTGATACATCTACAATCTAACATTTCACAAGGCATACTCTCTTACTCATTCAAAATCACATGTGCGGTACTCTCTCATGTTGACTGTTAAGCCAAGGAAAATATCTAAGTTAATGGAAGTCAGTTCATATTTCCGGAAGAGACTCCTACACCAAATGGTGTGAGGTCTAATGAGGAACTCATTGGGAAGATCACTTGTATGTTTGTAGGTCCAACACCGTCAACACTATGATAATGTTAGTAGCATATTGAAATACATATTTTTACATTTACTAGCTAATTCAACTTATATGAATACACTAGTTTTAAAATCAAACATAATTTCCTTTTAAAATAATATTTATATCTTCTTTTTAAACTCCTTCCTTCAACTCCTCTCTATAAGATTTAAACATAAAAGTTAGTAAATATTAAAACCCAAAAATAAACTAACTTATATTATATGCACCAATTTTTACTTTATAACTGATTCATTCCATTGATAACATGCACAAGTCTACAACTTCTTTTGTACATACTTCATGAGGGTGAAATCCACCACATGCCATCACACCATTTAAAAGATGGAGTACGATGTGATGCACACATTATATAATCAAACTAAATTTAAACATAAAGGAACGTGTTGCTTTTATCATCTATATATACCAAGTGAATTATTTGTTTCTTTTGTGATTATTATGTGATATTTATTACTTTTGTAATGGATAATGCTAGAAATTTTAATTTATTTTAATTATATTTATTTATATATATATTCAATTTAAAAACAAAGTGTTTTAAACTATAGATTTATAAAAATCTATAAATATTAGAAATATTAATTTTTTCATGATTCGCTATTGAACTATAAATATTATAAATATTGAATTCTTCATTATTAGATGCGACACTTAGCTACATTTATATAATAATTAGATTACAAAGAAGTTTTCTAAAATGTTAGTGATTGATTACCTACTAGCTATATTATTTAAAAAGATATAGAGTAGTTTCCAACATTTAATTTAAAATTTATAAGGGTGAGATACTTTGTTATATAAAAATATATAGTGTAATTAAGTATTATTTTCTAAATATCATTTATTATATTTAATTTCTACAATTTCATATCTAACAAACAATTACATACATTGTCATATATATTTAATTAAATGTATAAAATTATGCTATGTTCTTAGTACTTTATTGGTCCCAAATAAAAATTAGTTTACGGATAATAAACATGTCACAATCTAGAATTTAATTTGAATTGGGAGGATGAGATTTCCCCTCTCAACCAGCTAAATTAAGTTGAATTAAGCTATTAGGTTATATATATTATTGCATAATATATTATCATTTGGTGAACTTTTAAATATTAATTCTACATTATTTCATGGTTTGGAAAATTTTAAAGAATTATTTTATGTGATAAAAAAATTATTGGAACTATTGCAAAATACACATTAATGATTCAACTAGTGGGATATTTAATAAAATCACCATTCTAGACCAATGTTGAAAAAATGGGGCTCAAAAATATCGCAGCTGGGGTCAAGAAATCAGAAAATAAGGAAAATTCAAAACAACATAGTTAAAAATCAGTATGCAGGACGAACAAATTGGAAAAAATAGATTAAAAAAATCCCCAGTGGGAATAAATCAAGAAAAATTGGAAAACTACCAATTCCTCGGAGATTTTTTCCACTATTTCACACCCACTAAAGACAAGACATGAATCCTTTATACTTAGAAGGTTATATTTTTGCAACAATGTTTCCTCTTTCAAGTTGTTCATTTCATTATTAATGCAACAAAGAAAGGCCCATAAATGATTTTCTCTAAATGGAATCAAATGCTCAAAGTGAACATGTAGGTAAAGACAAACCTATCTTCCATCCATGCAACACTATAGAGATCTCCGAGACAGGTGTTATATTTTGGAGGAGGACGGGGGTCCATTCCAGGACAGTAAGTTCCCCAACTATTCTCCTCAACATTTGATTCTAAGGTGGCCTATATGTTCAAGTTTGTTGGCGTCAGACCTTAAAAAATACTTCGACTTTCATATGCTTCAATATATAACAACGTAAACTTTGAAACAGGTACTATAAACTCAAAACCGGAACTCTAGCCAGAAAACCTCAAAAAAACCATGAAAAACAGTGCTAAAAATGAAGAGTGTGTATATTGGAAGGATGTTTTTTTGGGGTTAATTTTGAACATTTTAAAAAAATTGCAGTAAAATCAATTTTTTTTTTGTGCAAGAAATAACTGTTTTAGAGGAGAAGAACACACTAATGTTTTTGCTAGAATAATGTTTTTCTTTTCCAGGTATAATTTCAAAATTTTTTAGTGATGACGATAAAAATAAAATAATGGGATCTGAAACACATTAAAATTCCATTAGTTTTCATCCATGTTGTTAAACATATAATAACATGACACTATAGATCACTAAAATTCTAATTGTTTTCAACCATAACATTAAAGATATAAAAATATTTGGAAAATTTTGAACCATAGAAGTAAAAAACTCTAAGTTTTGAACACATTTAAACCATGACATTATGACAAATTACATGACTAAATTAATCAAAATTTCAATACTTGTAGATTGAATGAAACAAAAATTATATATCTAAGTTATTGTTGCATTGTAGATATTCTAAACAATAAAAATGATAATAATTAAAACATATAATCCAAAAAACATAAAAATCACTCATAACTTCATTTAATGCCATATGGAAATCAAATTTTTTATTTCAAGATATAATGCAAACATCAGTTATATATAGATTGTCTTAAACAATTATTCAAAATCACTCATACTCTTTTGCACACCATCAAAATTCACATCTTCAGATGAAGGATTGCATGCAGATGAATATGTTCCATATTCTTCTCTTTCATCAACTACTACCCCATTTGAGTCCACATGAATGCCCAACATTTCAGGTTTCAAAATTCTTCTAAATCTACAACTGGTTTCAACATACTCCCATATCAACACTGTTCCTTCTTGTAACAACCTCTTCAAAATCTCAATCATCTTGAAGCGAAGAGTTCCTCTCTTTATTAAATTGAATTCATAAATAAGTATGTCAACATCCTCCAATTTTAAGAGGTCTGTGCGACGACGATATATATTTGTGGCCTTTCTTTTTCTCTTTCTACCATTTTTTTTATCAACTACCATCTCTAGCTTGTACACACCATTGAATTGGTGTGTATTTATGGCATACGAATGTGCTTCAACACCTACAACATCTTCATTTTCTGTAATGACCTTTATAACCTTAGCAACCCAGGATGCATAGCCATTGGGATCTCCAGCTTCTAGCACTGCGATCATGTATCCCTCCTTAATATCCTATACTGAACGCCTATAAAGGTCTTCCATGGCTTCAAGTTGTGCACGAGATCTTCTAGAACCAATATACGTTTCTTTTTCCTCTACCTGTGAAGAATTAATAATACATTGAGACTTTTGTTGTTTAACAATGTTTCTTTCCTCATGTTCATTTGACACATTTTGTGGCCAAATAAATGGAGTTTTCAAAGGTATATCTTCATCTATTTTTCTTGAAATGATATCACTTTTATTATTGAAAAAATATTCCCACCAAACTGAATCAACAATATCAAAGTACTCATATGTGTATCTAATACATTTTTTAATTTCTTCCAGGCAATCAAAATAATTTATATCTCTATTTTGCCTGCATGCATTATGGACTTCAACAACTGATTGTAATAACAATATATTTGACGCAAATATTGGATAATCTAGAATGAACTTCAAAAATTCCAAACCTGATGATGATGCCCATTTTGCAGTAGTTGAATACCTCTTGCCCCATATTAGTGTTTTCCCATCTTTTTTTTTTTTATACGAAATTGATGTTGGAAGCTAATGTCATTAAGTTGTTCAATGCATTTCTCCTCACCACACAATCCTAGAACAAACCTTCGCATGTCAAAAGTTTCTTCCAATACATAAAAAATTGGCTCTGGCATGTATGATTTCTTAATACATTCAATTAACGATGGAAAGCTCCCAACTTTATTCCTCTTCAATGTGACTGAAAAACTACTGAAAATCTAATCAATATGGTCATGAGTGTTCCCAACAATAAGGAAATGAACCTTTACCTTCTAAAAACTTCTCAATTTAACAAGCATGTTTAGATATCCAAAAACAATATGATTTTTGTTTTCACGACAAGTGTTTTCCAATTGTAGATACAAAAATTTGGGAAGATTACCCGACTAATGAGAAAGCACATCATGAATTATGGTTATTGTTAGATTTGCATCATTATGAATATTTGGAGTTGTGAAGTATACCCTTGGCAACATTTTCCCATTGAAGACCATACAACCAACCAAGCGATACTGAATAAAATTTTCCTCCTGTAAATTTTTGGGTGCTCGAACAAAATGTGGTAGAAGTGTTTTCTTCTGGTCCATACCATCAATTATCAAAGCCAAATATTTATTTGGATTATCATAACACTTCTTTCGATGCATGTACAACATTTTTCTTTCACTTGTTTGTTGTTGACAATGCTCTTGAAGTGCTTTAACAATGGAATCTACACAACATAAAAGAAGGTAATTAATAAATAGGTTTTCGTAGTTGATGACTATACAATTTAAAAAATTAATGTTATGAATGATTACTTCTTTCCGCCCCTTCACATTTATCCCTTTTTTATTTAAGAGAAGTACATGTACTACAAATCACCATCCTTGTGTTTTAGGAATATGAATATTGTTGAATTATTTCTTCCATATCTTTAGAAAATATTGATATGTAACAAATCAACAGTGTCCTTCAGCACCTTCTACATATTCTTTGTATAAGTTGTAGATTTATCTTCTTGCGAAATTATCTGGAATATATATTGTCTCTCTATTTGGACACTCTCAATGTATTGAAAATAATTCTTCCATCCATGACATTCTAGTATTTGATAATGGCCCAAATTGTCGTTTATGACATACTTCTGAATAAAATGTGGGATCCTTTTCCAAAATTTCTTGGATTCTTGATAGACAAAAAATACCCATTAAATGAAACATTTTGAAAGCCTTTCTATAGATAAATAAAGGCCCAATATGATAATCATAACCCGTCAATGTAAATTGCATGCACCCCACTAAATATGAATTTTGCATGCTTTTATTCATTGACAAATATCTCTTCCTTTTATCCAATGGAAACTTTAAATCCATATGTTTCAAACAATATTTTTGACATTATTCACTTTAAATGAGAGCATTGATAGAACTTCTTCTTGTTACGTATTCTACTCCACCCCTTGTTTAACTAGAACATCTTGGATTGATAGGAAAATTTCTACTCCTACTCCTCGATGCAATATTTGCTGGAAACATCTCCATCATTAGATCATCATCTGTATAAATATTTTCATCGTTATTATGAGGAATATTATCCTTAGTATGATCATCCGTGCTTTTGAAATACAGACTTGGGGGATATTATTTATGTTGCCCTTCTTCAGTTCTACCCTCGTAGTATTTAGAATTAGGACTAAATGGAAAATTTCACTCGATGTTTATTGGATATTATTCATCATGTGCATTTACAATGCTTCTCTCATAGTCCATTGGATTAGGACTATGTGGAAAATGTGACTCTTTACATACTAGAAATTCTTCATCCCACCCTTTGTCACTACTGCTCTCATAGTCCTTAGGATTAGGACTAAGTTATTCATCCTACCCTTCATCACTATTGGTCTCATAGTCCTTAGGATTAAGACTAGGTGGAAAATGTGTAACGAACCTCCTTAGCCTATTGTAGAATTTCGACCTTAGGCTCCATTTAATTAAAGATTTCTTGTTTTATAGTAGTGTTTTTAGTGGCCATCATAAGTTTATTACAGATACAATGATTGCAATACTCTTTATATCATCCCTTAGTCATTAAAACTCAACTAGGATAAGGATTAATTTATAGCATACAATTATTAGAACTCATTGATATCCCTATCTCATCATATTTGGAAGAGTTTTTCTATAGGTAAATAGGCTAGGAACAATGATTAAAAATCCAAATACCCGTATGAGACATGACATCAACACTTCTTTAAGAAGCATGCAAGAGTATCAAGCTTCCTCACTCATGACATAGATAGTGGTAAATCATCGACAATTCTATGGGAGACATTCCTATATAACTGTTCCACATGCATAATCCTTTGTATAATATTGAGCATACTATCCCTCCTTATCAAATATAAATATGATCATAATATCCTTGTCATGCATATGCGATCACATGTGAGTCACATGCATTACTCTAACCATTGTTTCCATAAGAGAGGAAATTAAGCAAGCCATAATGATTTAACATCCTATCAAGGGTTAAACATGAAACATATACCATGCAAGTAATCTCATCTGAATAGAGGGAACAACATTAAATCTATTAATATCCAAGAATAGGTAATTCCTTTAAATATTATCAGAACTAAGAATAACTACTCATAACAAAATTGAAATAGTAACAGAGAGAGAGAGAGTAAGAGTCAACATACAACCATTCCATGAAAATGACTCTAGCTAAATCTCACTTGGAGGGAGGAGAACCATCACCTAGCCACGAATCACCTTTGATTCCCCCCGAGCCAATGATCTTGCCAAGGATCAATTGTCCTCAATTGATCGATGCACTGGGTGTTTAATACCCTCTTTCATGATTCAGTTACCATTAGTGACTTCCTGCTTTATGGATTTTTCAATTTTCCTAGGTCTTATCAGGAAAAGCTCCTCTTTATCTCCCACAATGCTTTTCCACATAAACGCTTGCATTTATTTTCCGCAAAGCTTTTATGTCTGATGGATCTTTATCTCCCATCCATCCAATGGATATCCAATCCATCCAAGCTTATCTAGAATTGCATCTAGAAGCTTATCATGAAAGATTCATCCCTATCCCATTCCTCATGGGATTTGGCAAGCATCTCCTCTCTCTTGGTGCTCCACCCTCGAGGTGATTTATTTTATTAATTTATTTAATAATACATTTTCTTTTCATATTACATATCACCTAGCTTTCCTCATCTTAGGTGTAGAATAGTTTAACCCACAAAGGAGGGTATCAAACCTAGCTTTCCTCAGCTTAGGTTTACAAAATTTAACACACAAGGGAGGATATCACACCTAGATTTAACATAGCTTATGTTTACAATAATGTAGTACACAAGGGATTCTAAGGTGGCCTATATGTTCAAGTTTGTTGGCGTCAGACCTTAAAAAATACTTCGACTTTCATATGCTTCAATATATAACAACGTAAACTTTGAAACAGGTACTATAAACTCAAAACTGGAACTCTAGCCAGAAAACCTCAAAAAAACCATGAAAAACAGTGCTAAAAATGAAGAGTGTGTATATTGGAAGGATGTTTTTTTGGGGTTAATTTTGAACATTTTAAAAAAATTGCAGTAAAATCAATTTTTTTTTTGTGCAAGAAATAACTGTTTTAGAGGAGAAGAACACACTAATGTTTTTGCTAGAATAATGTTTTTCTTTTCCAGGTATAATTTCAAAATTTTTTAGTGATGACGATAAAAATAAAATAATGGGATCTGAAACACATTAAAATTCCATTAGTTTTCATCCATGTTGTTAAACATATAATAACATGACACTATAGATCACTAAAATTCTAATTGTTTTCAACCATAACATTAAAGATATAAAAATATTTGGAAAATTTTGAACCATAGAAGTAAAAAACTCTAAGTTTTGAACACATTTAAACCATGACATTATGACAAATTACATGACTAAATTAATCAAAATTTCAATACTTGTAGATTGAATGAAACAAAAATTATATATCTAAGTTATTGTTGCATTGTAGATATTCTAAACAATAAAAATGATAATAATTAAAACATATAATCCAAAAAACATAAAAATCACTCATAACTTCATTTAATGCCATATGGAAATCAAATTTTTTATTTCAAGATATAATGCAAACATCAGTTATATATAGATTGTCTTAAACAATTATTCAAAATCACTCATACTCTTTTGCACACCATCAAAATTCACATCTTCAGATGAAGGATTGCATGCAGATGAATATGTTCCATATTCTTCTCTTTCATCAACTACTACCCCATTTGAGTCCACATGAATGCCCAACATTTCAGGTTTCAAAATTCTTCTAAATCTACAACTGGTTTCAACATACTCCCATATCAACACTGTTCCTTCTTGTAACAACCTCTTCAAAATCTCAATCATCTTGAAGCGAAGAGTTCCTCTCTTTATTAAATTGAATTCATAAATAAGTATGTCAACATCCTCCAATTTTAAGAGGTCTGTGCGACGACGATATATATTTGTGGCCTTTCTTTTTCTCTTTCTACCATTTTTTTTATCAACTACCATCTCTAGCTTGTACACACCATTGAATTGGTGTGTATTTATGGCATACGAATGTGCTTCAACACCTACAACATCTTCATTTTCTGTAATGACCTTTATAACCTTAGCAACCCAGGATGCATAGCCATTGGGATCTCCAGCTTCTAGCACTGCGATCATGTATCCCTCCTTAATATCCTATACTGAACGCCTATAAAGGTCTTCCATGGCTTCAAGTTGTGCACGAGATCTTCTAGAACCAATATACGTTTCTTTTTCCTCTACCTGTGAAGAATTAATAATACATTGAGACTTTTGTTGTTTAACAATGTTTCTTTCCTCATGTTCATTTGACACATTTTGTGGCCAAATAAATGGAGTTTTCAAAGGTATATCTTCATCTATTTTTCTTGAAATGATATCACTTTTATTATTGAAAAAATATTCCCACCAAACTGAATCAACAATATCAAAGTACTCATATGTGTATCTAATACATTTTTTAATTTCTTCCAGGCAATCAAAATAATTTATATCTCTATTTTGCCTGCATGCATTATGGACTTCAACAACTGATTGTAATAACAATATATTTGACGCAAATATTGGATAATCTAGAATGAACTTCAAAAATTCCAAACCTGATGATGATGCCCATTTTGCAGTAGTTGAATACCTCTTGCCCCATATTAGTGTTTTCCCATCTTTTTTTTTTTTATACGAAATTGATGTTGGAAGCTAATGTCATTAAGTTGTTCAATGCATTTCTCCTCACCACACAATCCTAGAACAAACCTTCGCATGTCAAAAGTTTCTTCCAATACATAAAAAATTGGCTCTGGCATGTATGATTTCTTAATACATTCAATTAACGATGGAAAGCTCCCAACTTTATTCCTCTTCAATGTGACTGAAAAACTACTGAAAATCTAATCAATATGGTCATGAGTGTTCCCAACAATAAGGAAATGAACCTTTACCTTCTAAAAACTTCTCAATTTAACAAGCATGTTTAGATATCCAAAAACAATATGATTTTTGTTTTCACGACAAGTGTTTTCCAATTGTAGATACAAAAATTTGGGAAGATTACCCGACTAATGAGAAAGCACATCATGAATTATGGTTATTGTTAGATTTGCATCATTATGAATATTTGGAGTTGTGAAGTATACCCTTGGCAACATTTTCCCATTGAAGACCATACAACCAACCAAGCGATACTGAATAAAATTTTCCTCCTGTAAATTTTTGGGTGCTCGAACAAAATGTGGTAGAAGTGTTTTCTTCTGGTCCATACCATCAATTATCAAAGCCAAATATTTATTTGGATTATCATAACACTTCTTTCGATGCATGTACAACATTTTTCTTTCACTTGTTTGTTGTTGACAATGCTCTTGAAGTGCTTTAACAATGGAATCTACACAACATAAAAGAAGGTAATTAATAAATAGGTTTTCGTAGTTGATGACTATACAATTTAAAAAATTAATGTTATGAATGATTACTTCTTTCCGCCCCTTCACATTTATCCCTTTTTTATTTAAGAGAAGTACATGTACTACAAATCACCATCCTTGTGTTTTAGGAATATGAATATTGTTGAATTATTTCTTCCATATCTTTAGAAAATATTGATATGTAACAAATCAACAGTGTCCTTCAGCACCTTCTACATATTCTTTGTATAAGTTGTAGATTTATCTTCTTGCGAAATTATCTGGAATATATATTGTCTCTCTATTTGGACACTCTCAATGTATTGAAAATAATTCTTCCATCCATGACATTCTAGTATTTGATAATGGCCCAAATTGTCGTTTATGACATACTTCTGAATAAAATGTGGGATCCTTTTCCAAAATTTCTTGGATTCTTGATAGACAAAAAATACCCATTAAATGAAACATTTTGAAAGCCTTTCTATAGATAAATAAAGGCCCAATATGATAATCATAACCCGTCAATGTAAATTGCATGCACCCCACTAAATATGAATTTTGCATGCTTTTATTCATTGACAAATATCTCTTCCTTTTATCCAATGGAAACTTTAAATCCATATGTTTCAAACAATATTTTTGACATTATTCACTTTAAATGAGAGCATTGATAGAACTTCTTCTTGTTACGTATTCTACTCCACCCCTTGTTTAACTAGAACATCTTGGATTGATAGGAAAATTTCTACTCCTACTCCTCGATGCAATATTTGCTGGAAACATCTCCATCATTAGATCATCATCTGTATAAATATTTTCATCGTTATTATGAGGAATATTATCCTTAGTATGATCATCCGTGCTTTTGAAATACAGACTTGGGGGATATTATTTATGTTGCCCTTCTTCAGTTCTACCCTCGTAGTATTTAGAATTAGGACTAAATGGAAAATTTCACTCGATGTTTATTGGATATTATTCATCATGTGCATTTACAATGCTTCTCTCATAGTCCATTGGATTAGGACTATGTGGAAAATGTGACTCTTTACATACTAGAAATTCTTCATCCCACCCTTTGTCACTACTGCTCTCATAGTCCTTAGGATTAGGACTAAGTTATTCATCCTACCCTTCATCACTATTGGTCTCATAGTCCTTAGGATTAAGACTAGGTGGAAAATGTGTAACGAACCTCCTTAGCCTATTGTAGAATTTCGACCTTAGGCTCCATTTAATTAAAGATTTCTTGTTTTATAGTAGTGTTTTTAGTGGCCATCATAAGTTTATTACAGATACAATGATTGCAATACTCTTTATATCATCCCTTAGTCATTAAAACTCAACTAGGATAAGGATTAATTTATAGCATACAATTATTAGAACTCATTGATATCCCTATCTCATCATATTTGGAAGAGTTTTTCTATAGGTAAATAGGCTAGGAACAATGATTAAAAATCCAAATACCCGTATGAGACATGACATCAACACTTCTTTAAGAAGCATGCAAGAGTATCAAGCTTCCTCACTCATGACATAGATAGTGGTAAATCATCGACAATTCTATGGGAGACATTCCTATATAACTGTTCCACATGCATAATCCTTTGTATAATATTGAGCATACTATCCCTCCTTATCAAATATAAATATGATCATAATATCCTTGTCATGCATATGCGATCACATGTGAGTCACATGCATTACTCTAACCATTGTTTCCATAAGAGAGGAAATTAAGCAAGCCATAATGATTTAACATCCTATCAAGGGTTAAACATGAAACATATACCATGCAAGTAATCTCATCTGAATAGAGGGAACAACATTAAATCTATTAATATCCAAGAATAGGTAATTCCTTTAAATATTATCAGAACTAAGAATAACTACTCATAACAAAATTGAAATAGTAACAGAGAGAGAGAGAGTAAGAGTCAACATACAACCATTCCATGAAAATGACTCTAGCTAAATCTCACTTGGAGGGAGGAGAACCATCACCTAGCCACGAATCACCTTTGATTCCCCCCGAGCCAATGATCTTGCCAAGGATCAATTGTCCTCAATTGATCGATGCACTGGGTGTTTAATACCCTCTTTCATGATTCAGTTACCATTAGTGACTTCCTGCTTTATGGATTTTTCAATTTTCCTAGGTCTTATCAGGAAAAGCTCCTCTTTATCTCCCACAATGCTTTTCCACATAAACGCTTGCATTTATTTTCCGCAAAGCTTTTATGTCTGATGGATCTTTATCTCCCATCCATCCAATGGATATCCAATCCATCCAAGCTTATCTAGAATTGCATCTAGAAGCTTATCATGAAAGATTCATCCCTATCCCATTCCTCATGGGATTTGGCAAGCATCTCCTCTCTCTTGGTGCTCCACCCTCGAGGTGATTTATTTTATTAATTTATTTAATAATACATTTTCTTTTCATATTACATATCACCTAGCTTTCCTCATCTTAGGTGTAGAATAGTTTAACCCACAAAGGAGGGTATCAAACCTAGCTTTCCTCAGCTTAGGTTTACAAAATTTAACACACAAGGGAGGATATCACACCTAGATTTAACATAGCTTATGTTTACAATAATGTAGTACACAAGGGATTCTAAGGTGGCCTATATGTTCAAGTTTGTTGGCGTCAGACCTTAAAAAATACTTCGACTTTCATATGCTTCAATATATAACAACGTAAACTTTGAAACAGGTACTATAAACTCAAAACTGGAACTCTAGCCAGAAAACCTCAAAAAAACCATGAAAAACAGTGCTAAAAATGAAGAGTGTGTATATTGGAAGGATGTTTTTTTGGGGTTAATTTTGAACATTTTAAAAAAATTGCAGTAAAATCAATTTTTTTTTTGTGCAAGAAATAACTGTTTTAGAGGAGAAGAACACACTAATGTTTTTGCTAGAATAATGTTTTTCTTTTCCAGGTATAATTTCAAAATTTTTTAGTGATGACGATAAAAATAAAATAATGGGATCTGAAACACATTAAAATTCCATTAGTTTTCATCCATGTTGTTAAACATATAATAACATGACACTATAGATCACTAAAATTCTAATTGTTTTCAACCATAACATTAAAGATATAAAAATATTTGGAAAATTTTGAACCATAGAAGTAAAAAACTCTAAGTTTTGAACACATTTAAACCATGACATTATGACAAATTACATGACTAAATTAATCAAAATTTCAATACTTGTAGATTGAATGAAACAAAAATTATATATCTAAGTTATTGTTGCATTGTAGATATTCTAAACAATAAAAATGATAATAATTAAAACATATAATCCAAAAAACATAAAAATCACTCATAACTTCATTTAATGCCATATGGAAATCAAATTTTTTATTTCAAGATATAATGCAAACATCAGTTATATATAGATTGTCTTAAACAATTATTCAAAATCACTCATACTCTTTTGCACACCATCAAAATTCACATCTTCAGATGAAGGATTGCATGCAGATGAATATGTTCCATATTCTTCTCTTTCATCAACTACTACCCCATTTGAGTCCACATGAATGCCCAACATTTCAGGTTTCAAAATTCTTCTAAATCTACAACTGGTTTCAACATACTCCCATATCAACACTGTTCCTTCTTGTAACAACCTCTTCAAAATCTCAATCATCTTGAAGCGAAGAGTTCCTCTCTTTATTAAATTGAATTCATAAATAAGTATGTCAACATCCTCCAATTTTAAGAGGTCTGTGCGACGACGATATATATTTGTGGCCTTTCTTTTTCTCTTTCTACCATTTTTTTTATCAACTACCATCTCTAGCTTGTACACACCATTGAATTGGTGTGTATTTATGGCATACGAATGTGCTTCAACACCTACAACATCTTCATTTTCTGTAATGACCTTTATAACCTTAGCAACCCAGGATGCATAGCCATTGGGATCTCCAGCTTCTAGCACTGCGATCATGTATCCCTCCTTAATATCCTATACTGAACGCCTATAAAGGTCTTCCATGGCTTCAAGTTGTGCACGAGATCTTCTAGAACCAATATACGTTTCTTTTTCCTCTACCTGTGAAGAATTAATAATACATTGAGACTTTTGTTGTTTAACAATGTTTCTTTCCTCATGTTCATTTGACACATTTTGTGGCCAAATAAATGGAGTTTTCAAAGGTATATCTTCATCTATTTTTCTTGAAATGATATCACTTTTATTATTGAAAAAATATTCCCACCAAACTGAATCAACAATATCAAAGTACTCATATGTGTATCTAATACATTTTTTAATTTCTTCCAGGCAATCAAAATAATTTATATCTCTATTTTGCCTGCATGCATTATGGACTTCAACAACTGATTGTAATAACAATATATTTGACGCAAATATTGGATAATCTAGAATGAACTTCAAAAATTCCAAACCTGATGATGATGCCCATTTTGCAGTAGTTGAATACCTCTTGCCCCATATTAGTGTTTTCCCATCTTTTTTTTTTTTATACGAAATTGATGTTGGAAGCTAATGTCATTAAGTTGTTCAATGCATTTCTCCTCACCACACAATCCTAGAACAAACCTTCGCATGTCAAAAGTTTCTTCCAATACATAAAAAATTGGCTCTGGCATGTATGATTTCTTAATACATTCAATTAACGATGGAAAGCTCCCAACTTTATTCCTCTTCAATGTGACTGAAAAACTACTGAAAATCTAATCAATATGGTCATGAGTGTTCCCAACAATAAGGAAATGAACCTTTACCTTCTAAAAACTTCTCAATTTAACAAGCATGTTTAGATATCCAAAAACAATATGATTTTTGTTTTCACGACAAGTGTTTTCCAATTGTAGATACAAAAATTTGGGAAGATTACCCGACTAATGAGAAAGCACATCATGAATTATGGTTATTGTTAGATTTGCATCATTATGAATATTTGGAGTTGTGAAGTATACCCTTGGCAACATTTTCCCATTGAAGACCATACAACCAACCAAGCGATACTGAATAAAATTTTCCTCCTGTAAATTTTTGGGTGCTCGAACAAAATGTGGTAGAAGTGTTTTCTTCTGGTCCATACCATCAATTATCAAAGCCAAATATTTATTTGGATTATCATAACACTTCTTTCGATGCATGTACAACATTTTTCTTTCACTTGTTTGTTGTTGACAATGCTCTTGAAGTGCTTTAACAATGGAATCTACACAACATAAAAGAAGGTAATTAATAAATAGGTTTTCGTAGTTGATGACTATACAATTTAAAAAATTAATGTTATGAATGATTACTTCTTTCCGCCCCTTCACATTTATCCCTTTTTTATTTAAGAGAAGTACATGTACTACAAATCACCATCCTTGTGTTTTAGGAATATGAATATTGTTGAATTATTTCTTCCATATCTTTAGAAAATATTGATATGTAACAAATCAACAGTGTCCTTCAGCACCTTCTACATATGCTTTGTATAAGTTGTAGATTTATCTTCTTGCGAAATTATCTGGAATATATATTGTCTCTCTATTTGGACACTCTCAATGTATTGAAAATAATTCTTCCATCCATGACATTCTAGTATTTGATAATGGCCCAAATTGTCGTTTATGACATACTTCTGAATAAAATGTGGGATCCTTTTCCAAAATTTCTTGGATTCTTGATAGACAAAAAATACCCATTAAATGAAACATTTTGAAAGCCTTTCTATAGATAAATAAAGGCCCAATATGATAATCATAACCCGTCAATGTAAATTGCATGCACCCCACTAAATATGAATTTTGCATGCTTTTATTCATTGACAAATATCTCTTCCTTTTATCCAATGGAAACTTTAAATCCATATGTTTCAAACAATATTTTTGACATTATTCACTTTAAATGAGAGCATTGATAGAACTTCTTCTTGTTACGTATTCTACTCCACCCCTTGTTTAACTAGAACATCTTGGATTGATAGGAAAATTTCTACTCCTACTCCTCGATGCAATATTTGCTGGAAACATCTCCATCATTAGATCATCATCTGTATAAATATTTTCATCGTTATTATGAGGAATATTATCCTTAGTATGATCATCCGTGCTTTTGAAATACAGACTTGGGGGATATTATTTATGTTGCCCTTCTTCAGTTCTACCCTCGTAGTATTTAGAATTAGGACTAAATGGAAAATTTCACTCGATGTTTATTGGATATTATTCATCATGTGCATTTACAATGCTTCTCTCATAGTCCATTGGATTAGGACTATGTGGAAAATGTGACTCTTTACATACTAGAAATTCTTCATCCCACCCTTTGTCACTACTGCTCTCATAGTCCTTAGGATTAGGACTAAGTTATTCATCCTACCCTTCATCACTATTGGTCTCATAGTCCTTAGGATTAAGACTAGGTGGAAAATGTGTAACGAACCTCCTTAGCCTATTGTAGAATTTCGACCTTAGGCTCCATTTAATTAAAGATTTCTTGTTTTATAGTAGTGTTTTTAGTGGCCATCATAAGTTTATTACAGATACAATGATTGCAATACTCTTTATATCATCCCTTAGTCATTAAAACTCAACTAGGATAAGGATTAATTTATAGCATACAATTATTAGAACTCATTGATATCCCTATCTCATCATATTTGGAAGAGTTTTTCTATAGGTAAATAGGCTAGGAACAATGATTAAAAATCCAAATACCCGTATGAGACATGACATCAACACTTCTTTAAGAAGCATGCAAGAGTATCAAGCTTCCTCACTCATGACATAGATAGTGGTAAATCATCGACAATTCTATGGGAGACATTCCTATATAACTGTTCCACATGCATAATCCTTTGTATAATATTGAGCATACTATCCCTCCTTATCAAATATAAATATGATCATAATATCCTTGTCATGCATATGCGATCACATGTGAGTCACATGCATTACTCTAACCATTGTTTCCATAAGAGAGGAAATTAAGCAAGCCATAATGATTTAACATCCTATCAAGGGTTAAACATGAAACATATACCATGCAAGTAATCTCATCTGAATAGAGGGAACAACATTAAATCTATTAATATCCAAGAATAGGTAATTCCTTTAAATATTATCAGAACTAAGAATAACTACTCATAACAAAATTGAAATAGTAACAGAGAGAGAGAGAGTAAGAGTCAACATACAACCATTCCATGAAAATGACTCTAGCTAAATCTCACTTGGAGGGAGGAGAACCATCACCTAGCCACGAATCACCTTTGATTCCCCCCGAGCCAATGATCTTGCCAAGGATCAATTGTCCTCAATTGATCGATGCACTGGGTGTTTAATACCCTCTTTCATGATTCAGTTACCATTAGTGACTTCCTGCTTTATGGATTTTTCAATTTTCCTAGGTCTTATCAGGAAAAGCTCCTCTTTATCTCCCACAATGCTTTTCCACATAAACGCTTGCATTTATTTTCCGCAAAGCTTTTATGTCTGATGGATCTTTATCTCCCATCCATCCAATGGATATCCAATCCATCCAAGCTTATCTAGAATTGCATCTAGAAGCTTATCATGAAAGATTCATCCCTATCCCATTCCTCATGGGATTTGGCAAGCATCTCCTCTCTCTTGGTGCTCCACCCTCGAGGTGATTTATTTTATTAATTTATTTAATAATACATTTTCTTTTCATATTACATATCACCTAGCTTTCCTCATCTTAGGTGTAGAATAGTTTAACCCACAAAGGAGGGTATCAAACCTAGCTTTCCTCAGCTTAGGTTTACAAAATTTAACACACAAGGGAGGATATCACACCTAGATTTAACATAGCTTATGTTTACAATAATGTAGTACACAAGGGATTCTAAGGTGGCCTATATGTTCAAGTTTGTTGGCGTCAGACCTTAAAAAATACTTCGACTTTCATATGCTTCAATATATAACAACGTAAACTTTGAAACAGGTACTATAAACTCAAAACTGGAACTCTAGCCAGAAAACCTCAAAAAAACCATGAAAAACAGTGCTAAAAATGAAGAGTGTGTATATTGGAAGGATGTTTTTTTGGGGTTAATTTTGAACATTTTAAAAAAATTGCAGTAAAATCAATTTTTTTTTTGTGCAAGAAATAACTGTTTTAGAGGAGAAGAACACACTAATGTTTTTGCTAGAATAATGTTTTTCTTTTCCAGGTATAATTTCAAAATTTTTTAGTGATGACGATAAAAATAAAATAATGGGATCTGAAACACATTAAAATTCCATTAGTTTTCATCCATGTTGTTAAACATATAATAACATGACACTATAGATCACTAAAATTCTAATTGTTTTCAACCATAACATTAAAGATATAAAAATATTTGGAAAATTTTGAACCATAGAAGTAAAAAACTCTAAGTTTTGAACACATTTAAACCATGACATTATGACAAATTACATGACTAAATTAATCAAAATTTCAATACTTGTAGATTGAATGAAACAAAAATTATATATCTAAGTTATTGTTGCATTGTAGATATTCTAAACAATAAAAATGATAATAATTAAAACATATAATCCAAAAAACATAAAAATCACTCATAACTTCATTTAATGCCATATGGAAATCAAATTTTTTATTTCAAGATATAATGCAAACATCAGTTATATATAGATTGTCTTAAACAATTATTCAAAATCACTCATACTCTTTTGCACACCATCAAAATTCACATCTTCAGATGAAGGATTGCATGCAGATGAATATGTTCCATATTCTTCTCTTTCATCAACTACTACCCCATTTGAGTCCACATGAATGCCCAACATTTCAGGTTTCAAAATTCTTCTAAATCTACAACTGGTTTCAACATACTCCCATATCAACACTGTTCCTTCTTGTAACAACCTCTTCAAAATCTCAATCATCTTGAAGCGAAGAGTTCCTCTCTTTATTAAATTGAATTCATAAATAAGTATGTCAACATCCTCCAATTTTAAGAGGTCTGTGCGACGACGATATATATTTGTGGCCTTTCTTTTTCTCTTTCTACCATTTTTTTTATCAACTACCATCTCTAGCTTGTACACACCATTGAATTGGTGTGTATTTATGGCATACGAATGTGCTTCAACACCTACAACATCTTCATTTTCTGTAATGACCTTTATAACCTTAGCAACCCAGGATGCATAGCCATTGGGATCTCCAGCTTCTAGCACTGCGATCATGTATCCCTCCTTAATATCCTATACTGAACGCCTATAAAGGTCTTCCATGGCTTCAAGTTGTGCACGAGATCTTCTAGAACCAATATACGTTTCTTTTTCCTCTACCTGTGAAGAATTAATAATACATTGAGACTTTTGTTGTTTAACAATGTTTCTTTCCTCATGTTCATTTGACACATTTTGTGGCCAAATAAATGGAGTTTTCAAAGGTATATCTTCATCTATTTTTCTTGAAATGATATCACTTTTATTATTGAAAAAATATTCCCACCAAACTGAATCAACAATATCAAAGTACTCATATGTGTATCTAATACATTTTTTAATTTCTTCCAGGCAATCAAAATAATTTATATCTCTATTTTGCCTGCATGCATTATGGACTTCAACAACTGATTGTAATAACAATATATTTGACGCAAATATTGGATAATCTAGAATGAACTTCAAAAATTCCAAACCTGATGATGATGCCCATTTTGCAGTAGTTGAATACCTCTTGCCCCATATTAGTGTTTTCCCATCTTTTTTTTTTTTATACGAAATTGATGTTGGAAGCTAATGTCATTAAGTTGTTCAATGCATTTCTCCTCACCACACAATCCTAGAACAAACCTTCGCATGTCAAAAGTTTCTTCCAATACATAAAAAATTGGCTCTGGCATGTATGATTTCTTAATACATTCAATTAACGATGGAAAGCTCCCAACTTTATTCCTCTTCAATGTGACTGAAAAACTACTGAAAATCTAATCAATATGGTCATGAGTGTTCCCAACAATAAGGAAATGAACCTTTACCTTCTAAAAACTTCTCAATTTAACAAGCATGTTTAGATATCCAAAAACAATATGATTTTTGTTTTCACGACAAGTGTTTTCCAATTGTAGATACAAAAATTTGGGAAGATTACCCGACTAATGAGAAAGCACATCATGAATTATGGTTATTGTTAGATTTGCATCATTATGAATATTTGGAGTTGTGAAGTATACCCTTGGCAACATTTTCCCATTGAAGACCATACAACCAACCAAGCGATACTGAATAAAATTTTCCTCCTGTAAATTTTTGGGTGCTCGAACAAAATGTGGTAGAAGTGTTTTCTTCTGGTCCATACCATCAATTATCAAAGCCAAATATTTATTTGGATTATCATAACACTTCTTTCGATGCATGTACAACATTTTTCTTTCACTTGTTTGTTGTTGACAATGCTCTTGAAGTGCTTTAACAATGGAATCTACACAACATAAAAGAAGGTAATTAATAAATAGGTTTTCGTAGTTGATGACTATACAATTTAAAAAATTAATGTTATGAATGATTACTTCTTTCCGCCCCTTCACATTTATCCCTTTTTTATTTAAGAGAAGTACATGTACTACAAATCACCATCCTTGTGTTTTAGGAATATGAATATTGTTGAATTATTTCTTCCATATCTTTAGAAAATATTGATATGTAACAAATCAACAGTGTCCTTCAGCACCTTCTACATATTCTTTGTATAAGTTGTAGATTTATCTTCTTGCGAAATTATCTGGAATATATATTGTCTCTCTATTTGGACACTCTCAATGTATTGAAAATAATTCTTCCATCCATGACATTCTAGTATTTGATAATGGCCCAAATTGTCGTTTATGACATACTTCTGAATAAAATGTGGGATCCTTTTCCAAAATTTCTTGGATTCTTGATAGACAAAAAATACCCATTAAATGAAACATTTTGAAAGCCTTTCTATAGATAAATAAAGGCCCAATATGATAATCATAACCCGTCAATGTAAATTGCATGCACCCCACTAAATATGAATTTTGCATGCTTTTATTCATTGACAAATATCTCTTCCTTTTATCCAATGGAAACTTTAAATCCATATGTTTCAAACAATATTTTTGACATTATTCACTTTAAATGAGAGCATTGATAGAACTTCTTCTTGTTACGTATTCTACTCCACCCCTTGTTTAACTAGAACATCTTGGATTGATAGGAAAATTTCTACTCCTACTCCTCGATGCAATATTTGCTGGAAACATCTCCATCATTAGATCATCATCTGTATAAATATTTTCA